>LDKF01001041.1:23228-44605 GCA_001026735.1 Rotylenchulus reniformis
GAAAGTTCATAAAGGAAAGTTTCCTCTTCATAAAATCGAGGAGCTAAAAAAAGTTTGGAATTCAATGGGATTTTTACCATGATTATACTCGTTTTTCTGCTATGGTGTTATTGGAACTTTGGTGATTTTCCCCACAATACGGTCGATCGGTCATTCCCCCTATACCTAGTAATACTATACAAATTGGCCAATCGTAATGTGGTGTATGGTGTAAATTTGTATTTTTAACAGGGGGAGGAGGGTTGAGCTTTTTGGGTCGCATATGAGAAAAAAACGAATTTAGGTGGGGAAAATTTTGAAATTTGGGCCCTGTTACAACGAATAATAACAGAAATCCTTATCTCTTTTCAAATTCTCAGCGCTAATTCGAAGGAGGTCACTTTTGAAAACCCACCAAAAGGGTCCCCCCTTTTCATTTGAAAACCAAAAAAATTTTTTTTTGGGGTTTTCCAATGCTTTTGCTTAAAAAGTAGTTAAAAAAGATAAAAAACGCAAAAAAAAATCTTTTTTGGTTTTCAAATGAAAAGGGTCCCCCTGTTAAATTTTGGGTTTTCAAAAGTGACCTCCTTCGAATTAGCGCCAAATTCTCCTTATCTTTTTTTTCACAGAGGACTGAAGCGCATCGCGGACTTGCCCCATGGCGATGTTGTGTCTGCCGTGACAATGGCGCCCAATGGCCGGCACGTGTTCACGGGGGGCAAGGGCACGGTGAAGATGTGGGACGTGGTGGACAACTGGCTGGGCTCGGGCATGGGCTGGACCAGTGGATGGTCAAGCAGTGCGCACCAAGTGTTGGCCCCGCTGAGCACCTTCCAGTGCCTGAAGGACAGCTACATCCGGTCCTGCAAGTTGTTCGCCGACTCCTCCACGCTGATTGTGGGCGGCGAGACCCGGAACATTTGTCTGTGGGATTTGGCCAATGCGAAGGTGGGCCATAACAGGGGCAAGGGATCCATTAAAGACACTACTGTGGGAATTAAAGACATTACTGCAGCCAGTAGTCTTTAGCAGCCTATAGCTTCTTTGTGTTGAGCGGAACCGGTCAAAAAACCTGGCACCGGTTCCGGTTTTCCTGGTCCCGGCCCATTCCGGTTTTTACAAAAAATTCCGGTTCCGCTTCACCCTAGCTGAAAAAATCTTCCCACAGCTGGGAAACTCTTTACACAGAGACCGGGGAAGAAAATCGGGAATAAATCTCGTTTTGCTTCCTTTTCACATAATTTGGAATGGCGAAATGTGTGGGTTCAAGCTCTCCGGGGCATATGATTTTTTGTCCTGGCTCTTTGTTCTACCCCTTCCTACATAGGTGAAAGCAACGCTGGATTGCGAAGCCGAGGCCTGTTATACACTGGCGCTGACCGCCGACTGTCGCCTGTGCTTCTCCGGTTGCTCCAATGGCTCCGTCATCATATGGGACCTGCGAAGCGAACAACGCGTTGCACAGCTGGAAGGTAAGTACTTGAACAGGGGGATCCATTAAGAGCTTGTTGACTAATGAGAACAGGACTAGGGAACAGCAGGGGCCAAAATTAATTCACTAACATTTGGAGGAGACGGTCGATGGTCCTCGGTAGCTTTACAAACCGAATGGTTTTGAAGAATTGCGAAAAATTCCCTTTATGCCGATTTGAAGGGCACACCGACGGGGCGAGTTGTGTGGATCTGAGCGGGGACGGGATGCGCCTGTGGACCGGGGACCTGGACAACACGGTGCGCTGCTGGGACATTGGCGAGCGGACGGAGATGAACAAGTTCGTGTTGGAGAGCCAGGCAAGTCTCGGGAAATCACAGAGATCTTTCTATTTTCGATTTTGGACTTCTAACTTCTTTAGATTTTCTCTTTGGGTTGCTCTCCCACCGATGATTGGGTGGCTGTCGGCATGGAAAACAACAATGTCGAGGTGGGCCAATTCATTTTATATTGAGAAATACTTATTGGTATCATATTCATCCCCAATCCTTCCCCCGAATCAGGTTTTGCATCCGAATCGCCCGGAAAAATATGTGCTTGACGGCCATCAGAGTTGTGTGCTTTCGATGAAATTTGCCCATAATGGAAAGGTAAAGGTGCAATCATGATTTATATTTTGGCGTAACTTTGATTTGTAGTGGTTCGTCTCCACGGGCAAGGATAATGTGGTCAACTGCTGGCGCACCCCATACGGGTTTCGGCTGCTGAAGAGCAAGGAAAACGGTTCATTTTTTTGGGTTTTAAATTTTAATATTCGGATTTTTTATTATTTTTTATTTTTTTTAGGTTCGGTGCTCTCCTGCGATGTGTCCAGCGACGACCGCTACCTGCTCACTGGATCCGGGGACAAGAAGGCGTCCCTGTACGAGCTGAGCTTTTGAAGCAATTTCTTTCTTTATTTTCATATTTATTGTTCTCGAATGTTTTTTTTATGATCCATCCTCAAGATTATGAACAAATTCGGCAAAATTCGGATCATCGGGTCCTTCTTTCTTGTCCCCTTTCTCACTCTTCTTTACTGACCAGGGTGCCATGTTGTTCGTTCTTCACTTCTTATCTTGTTATTCCTGTTTTTTGAACTTGGACTTTCACTTTCATTTCCATTAATCTCACTTTTGCCTTTAAAATCTCATCGAATCTTCCAAACCACCTCGCTATGCTTTATTTTTTATTCTTATCGAGGATTTTTTTTGTTTCTTTATTCGAATTAAGCGGAACAACAGATTTAAATAAATTGGACTAAATTGTGTTGGAATACAATTTAAACTTCAAGGTTCAGTCATTTTCACTAGGGTTGTGGAAAAGCGGTTCGGTTTCGGTTAACCGAAACCGAAAACCGGTGTTTTTGGGTCTAAAACCGAAACCGAAAACCGGGGGTCCCAAAACCGGCCAAACCGAAAACCGGGACCCCAAAACCGCCGGTTTTTCGGTTTTGAAAATACACCCCTAAGAATAAGAAATTTGGGAAAATTAAGGTGATTTGTGGATACTCGAAAGCAATTTAAATTTATATTTTTCTTGGCAAAATGTTCAAAAATTATGTATGTCTCCATTTTTTCTCTAGCTAATGCAGCGAAAGTGGGGTTCACCCCAAAAGACCAATAACCCAAAAGGCCAACACCCAAAAACCACAATTTTTATTACTTTTTTAAATCTGTAGACCTACAAAATTTCTAAAATTCTAAAGCATTGGAATTTTTGGAAACAATTTTTAAAAATTCTAGACCTCTATTTAGACCTACATGATTTCTGAAAAATATTTCAAATCTGCCTTTAGGACATTTTTCAAAAATTGCTTTAAATTTTTTTGTTATCAAGATGGGTTTCAATCTTTTCCTATGATTTTCAAGAAAATTTATAACCTATAATTTTCAGAATACTGTGCTTTTCAAAAAAATGAGTTTTCAAAAAAGAGTTTTGAGTTTTCAAAACCCAAAAAGAGTTTTCAAAAAATTGATTTTCAAATAAAATAATAAGCTTTAGAAAAAATCATAGATCTTGTATTATCAAAAACAATTACACTTNGTAGAAAAAAATGAAAAATTTCCTAAAGAAATGGGTCTAAATTTTTCAACATTTTCTTCAGCGGTCCCTATCGTGACCATTGGAACCCCTTTATGGTTATACAGTAAATTTCTTCAAAAAACTGTTTTTGACAAGAAAAATTCAATTTTTATAATCAGCGCTCCCCCCTATGGAAGGCAAAAGCCAAAATTTTTCTTGATTTTGGCTGGTTCAGCCCCCCATGACAAAATCCTTTATACCTATACGCCAATGCAGCCATGCCTTCTAAATTAAATATTAAGCAATTCCTTTTATTTTCCTAATCAAGGCACATCTCAAAAATCTGAAACTTTCACTATAGACTGAATTGGTTCCAAAAGAAATTTCAACGGAGGAGGATGCGAAAATGAATAAAATAATAACGAAATTTTACGGCCCATTCGCTATAACTCGGTTCAAACCAAACCTAATGATATCAAAAGCTTGATATTTTGGGCATTCAGTATTTGTTTGAAAAAAGTTGAATTTTTGGAATTTTTTATCGATTTTTTGGCAAATTTTTGAAAAACCGGTAAAACCGGCGGTTAACCGGGGGTCAGGCCAAAACCGAAACCGAAAACCGGGGGTCCCAAAACCGGCCAAACCGAAAACCGGGGGTGCCGGTTTTAAACCGCTTTTCCACAACCCTAATTTTCACTGTCTTTAATATTAAACTTTTTTTTACTGTTTTAGTAAATCATTTTTGACCTCTTCTAGGATTTCATCAAAAGGATAAGTACAAAATAAAAATTGGAAATTTTTTGGCGAAATTTGAAGTTGAAAAGTCGCCCGAATCCAAATATGGAATTTCTAACAAAGTTTAATATATTTGTGCATCCATTTCAGCTCATTAGGTATATTTGCCAATGATGTCGGCCGGAGAAAGCGGGGATTCGCAGCACTCCTCAAAAGTGATTGGGTGCCTGCCCATACGCCTGGAGGATGAGCATTTGGCCGAGTTGCTGTTGCTGGTCGAGCATTTACCGAGAGACGCCTGGGAAAAGTCGGCGGAAGAGGTCAGTTCTAGTATTTCGCAATCAAAAAATCGTTTTAGGAGCTAAAAACCGAAAAATATTTCTTGTCAACCGATCGGGCCTATCTAGGAGTTTGGTTTTAGGAAGGAATCACCCCACCTTTCAAAAATTTGCCGATTTTTAAAGGAATTCGGTCACTTTTTCTTCAAATTTTTCAAAAAAAAAATTCCCTTAAAAATTTTCAACTTTTGATTTTTTTGGTCTTGGATCCCCCCCTTATTAAATACGTCCCTGAAATCAACCACTCAAAATCCTTATTTTTAGTTTAGATTTGTGCAATTTGGTAATTTTTTATATGCTCTTTATTAATTAGTTACCATAGTAAAATGGCATATCCAACAAGCTAGTAAACAGATACTTCCTAATTTTCTGACCATTGGCAAAACTGAAACTTTTAAATTAGAGCTCGATAAATAGAAGATTAGAAGAAGCAGATTTTTATCTTTTAATTGCTTTGATATTCTCATTTTTCTATTTTAATTTTTTATTTATTCATTTCTTTTCTTTTTTTCAGAGAAATTTGGAGCGTTTCGAGAAGCTGGTCAGCCTGTACAGCGGGGAGCCCCAGCTGCTGGACTGCGCCCTGCCCTCGCTGGTCACCGCCCTGCTCCGCCACATCCCCTGGCCCCATCACCCCGCTGATCCTGATCAGCCCCCTTCTGCGCTCCTCACCTCCGCCCTGATCCGGCTGCGCGTGCTCAGCGTGGTCCGGGGCCACCACTTCCTGATGCGTTTGCTTCCCCACGAGGTCGGTACCTTTACATCAATTTTATTCACAATTTTTCTGAATTTTCTGATACAAAAATTTTGGACCGATTTCCAAGGGGGGCCGCTAGGAAAATTTTCGGAGGGGGGAGGGGTTCACCAACGAGCAAAAAAAAAGATTCTCGGCTATCCGATAAGACCGGGAAAATTTAAAAATAATAATAAAGAGCTCTCTTTTAAGAGCCCTTACGATCAGATTCATGTCATTTGAGGATTTCTTTTTTTTTAATCTTTCGTTTAATTTGTTTTTAAACCCACAACTCCATGAAATTCTATTCTTTTTATGCCATTTTATTTATTTTTAGTTCGAAATGTTGGAGCCCGTGCTTTCCTGTCTCGAATGTTTTACGACAAAATCCGCCCAAAATGTGCCAAATTCCTCAAAAGTGGACAAGCGCCTGGTGCACATTCTGACCGTTTGGCTGACAATCATTTGCAAAAATCCGTTCAGAGTAAATTCAATTTTGACGGTATTTGGACAGAAAACAGATTTTTTTTTCTTTTTTCCGTTGAACCGAATGGCCATGAACCAGGGACAACAGACGCAAGAAGAGCAGCAACAAGTGGAACAACGGATCATCACCTGCATGGACCGACTCCAACGGGAGATGGTCATTGCGGGAGAGTTGGTAAGAGCAAGAATGCCCAAATCTGTACCCTTAAATATTTTCTTAATTATTCAAATATTATTTTACTATTTTCGGGTAAAAAAAATGGCCTTTTAGGTAGAGAATTACTGAAAAATTATTTTTTTCCAATTTAATTACAATTTTTATGCATTTCCTGTGGCAAGATTTACCCTTTTTTGAACTTTAACAGACCGTGGTCACCACCCTGTTGGCACAAATATTGACCCGCAATAGGGACAACCGGGAACAGCTGCGACATCGCTTCAACGAATTCCAACGCATTTTTGTCGCATTCGAAAGCGAATTGAACGGAGGACAAACGCTGATCAACCAACTGAGACTGATCATCGCGCTGTTTAAATGGGTAAAAAAAGACATAAAATTTTTAAAAAATATATCGACGAATGGTCCGACCTTTTTTCAAAAATTTTCGAAATCCATCAATATTTTCTGAATTTTTTTTTCTCAATTTCAATAGAACTTGGATATTTTTGCGACTAATAAATTGGATAATCGATCAGTTCCACATATAAATAAAGTTCTTGAAAATTCCAAAATTTTTAAATTTCGTAATTAGGGTCGTCAACCCGAACTTCGGCCCTTCGCCCTGGAACTGCTCCGTTCCCTACCGCCACAAATTCTCAAGGCGGATTGTCCCAACATCCTGGTCCGCAACCTCGTCGCACGCCTAATTCACCGCGTCGCCCTCGTGTTGCTCCGCCCCCGGTTGGCCTCTTGGCGCTATCGCTGCGGCTATAGGTTTGGGATTTTTTATAATAAATTTTTTAAATTTTTTTTAGGTCTTTGGAAGACAATTTGGGTGCGCGGAAGGACCAAATGGTAGAAGAGAAACCAGCTGAACACGAACCTTGTGAACCGAAAGGACAGCAAGAAGTAAGGATCAATTAACACGTATGATTATCAATTTTTTAATATTTTTTTGGGATTTTTTAAAGTTCATATTCATGTAATTTTTTTCAAAATTTTTCTTCAAATTTCTAACAGGAAGAGCAAGGTAACGTAAGGATCAATTAACACGTATGATTATCAATTTTTAAATATTTTTTTGGGATTTTTTAAAGTTCATATTCATGTAATTTTTTTCAAAATTTTTCTTCAAATTTCTAACAGGAAGAGCAAGGTGACGAGCAGCAGGAAGAAGTGCCGCCTGAAGAGGCAAATTGCCCAAACTTTTGGTTTTTTTTTATTTTGGATTTTTCAGATTGGGAATCTGGTCGGACATTTGTTAGAGAAAGTGTGTGACAGGGACAACATGGTCCGGTGGACGGCGGCCAAGGGCATCGCCCGCATCTGTGCCCGCATCCCACTCCAAGTTCGGTGGATTCCTTTTATGTATTTGAAAATTTCCCGGCATTTTTAACTAGTTCAAGATTTTTTTAATAGAAAAATCTTGATAAGAAATAAACTAATTAGTTTATCTACCCTAAAACGTTTGAATTTATTTATTTTTTTGAATTTATGATGGGATTTAAGATTTTTAATGCCCCCTTTAGATGGCTGCCGATGTTGTTTGCTCGCTCATCCGCAACACTTTCGCCACTTCCACGGGCCAAGAGGCGAACACATGGCATGGCGGGTGTTTGGCGTTGGCCGAACTTTTGCGGCGGGGATGCCTGCTGCCGGAACAAGTTGTGCGGGTGAGCAAATGATGTATTTTGGTTTTTTTATCCTTGAAATGCGATTGAGGAAATAAAATTTTATAAGTTAGGGTTTTTATCCCAACAACCTTTCCAGATCATCCAGGACATCCTTTCCCCGGCGCTCACCTTTGAGCAGTCCCAACTCGGGTTCATGCAGGCAGTCAATGTACGGGATGCCGCTTGTTACATTTGTTGGGCTTTCGCGCGAGCATACGAGGTGAGACATGGAATTTTTTAAAACATTTTTCCATTTTTTTCTTCGATTGTCCGGCCCCTGTTTTTCATTTCGAAATCCCTCCGAAATTTTTGATTTTTTTAAATTTTCAGCCAATTGTTCTTCGTCCCCATCTGTCGCCCCTTGCCGGGGTCTTGGTCTCAATTGCTCTGTTTGACCGCGAAGTGAACATACGGAGAGCGGCGAGTGCCGCATTTCAGGTTCCAAACTTAAAAAAAATTAATTTTTTTCGATTTTCAGGAGAATGTTGGCCGAAATGGCTCATTCCCCAACGGAATTGCCATTCTGTCGATCATCGATTATGCTGGAATAGCCAGGATCAGACATTGTTACTCCGAGTTGGCTGTAGAAGTGAGGAAATTGGGAATTTGATCATAGTTTATTTTCATTTTTTTAATTAAAAATTCATAATAAAATAGAGAATTTGCAATAATTTTGCATTTAGTGCCAAAATTAAAAAAAATTCTTTTTCATTGAACTCCATTTGACATTTGTTTACTTGTTAGGCAAAATTAAAAGCCATTTTTGCATTTTTAAACAACATGTTATCCCCTTTTAATTTTGCCATTTGGTCTAGAAAAACACAATTATTATTATTTTTTCTATTCACAACTATTTGATGATTAATAATTTTACGAATATTTATGCTCATCAGGTTGCCAAGTTTGGTGCCTATGTCCGGCCGATGCTGGACCATCTGTGCCAACTGAAGAGCAGACATTGGGATGAGGCTGTTCGCGAATTGGCGGCCGAAGCTCTGCAACGACTGGCACCATTTGACTCCGAATATGTCTATAAAAATGTAAAAAAATCGAGCACCTCACGAATAAATTTTTTTTATATTTCTAGATTTTGCCCACATTTTTTGCACGAATTCGGTCTTCCGATCCGGCGGAGAAGCACGGCGCCTTTTTCAGCATTTCTGCATTGCTCGTCGCACTCCATGGGGCAACTGACCATGATGGTCAGTTTCATTAATTTTAAAAAATCAAAAAAAAATTCAATTTTTAATTTCAATTTTGCAGTTTTCATTCATCGCGAGCTCCTGCTCGGCATCATTTCGGACAACTTCGCCGATCTCGACCATCGGAACAGACATTTTGCCCTGATCGCCAAATCTCTTTGCTGTATCATCGATGCTCTTTGCAGCATTGGCTGTGAGCTTACGGATCAGCAGGCGAGAAATGGCCAAAATATAGCGAATTGGCCCAATTATGCCCTTTTGGAAATGGTCAAATCGTCTAAATCTAATGTTTTTTTGCGAATTGGCGACCAAATTGCTCAAAATTTTATCTTTTCTAAATGTTTGTTCATCATTTTCCTAAAAATCACTCTTTTTCCCCTTTCGGTTTTCAGTTGGCCCAACTCCACGACATTCTGGACGCGTTGGTGGCCGACGACAACAAGGATGTTGTTGCCCGTGCAATGTCCGCCTTCTCCGCCCTCATGTCCCGCTATGAAGGCCAACGTTTGCCCCTGTTGCTCGACCGGGTTCAGAACAAATACTTTGATAAGGTGGGATTTTGCGAATGGGATCTCCAGAAAAACATGGACAGAAATTTTTTTTCGGAATTTTTGCTCGGATTATTCAAAAAAGGTTTTAAAGGGTTGTAAATGATAGAATTTATTATTTTGATAAAAATTTTGGCGCTACTATGAAGACNGGGGGGGGGGCCCTTTTCATTTGAAAACCAAAAAAGTTTTTTTTCCAAATTTTTACTTTTTTAACTATTTTTGAGCAAAAGAGTAGCAAAAAAAACAAAATTTTTTTTTTTAATTTTTGCCTAAAAGGGGGGACCCTTATAGTGGGTTTTCAAAATGGTTCGTCTTCATAGTAGCGCCAAAATTTTTAATAGGGTTGTAAATGATAGAATTTATTATTTTGATAAAATTTTTTAATTTTTTTGGTAAATATTTTTTAAAGAATCGATCATTTTTATGTATCCAGATCATGGCCCCGTGTCTCAATGAATCTCTGCGTTGCTCCAGCATCGTTCCTCTCGGCTACATCCACCCCAACTTTCTCCTTTCCTCCACCCTTCGCTCATCGACAAATGGCACTCCACAATTGTTGGCCGATTCAATCATCAAAACGCTGATGGACGCCATCCAAGAGTTGGTTGGGGCATTTACAGTACCTACCCGTATAATTGTGCCGTAAACCGTATTTTGTATATTTGGACCATCTATACAAATACTCTGAATAAATTTTCAACTACTCTGACCATACCTTGCTCTTTGCTCTTCACCATACCTCATAGGCTACCGTATCTCCACTACCGATTTTTTTGCTTCATATTTTTTCAAAAAAAAATATTTCAATTGTTTCGCTACTTATTTTTGGTCGTTTTTTTAAAATTTTCCTTTAACATTTTTCTAGTTCGCGCACGCCCAAATGGGTCAATGCCAGGGTGGCGTCAATCCAGTGCATTTGTGCCGTCCTGGAAAAGTGCGAACCACCCGGCTTCTCCTGGGCCCCGCTCATCGATTGGTATGAAATTGCAAAACTTTGTTCTTGATCTGATCTGGGTCTTCGTTAAGTTTGGCGCTGGCATCGGATGACTACACCACCACCACAAATGGGGATATTGGTCGTTTTGCGCGTCGTGCGGCTGTCAAAGTCATTGGGAATTTTTCGGATTTTTTTTGAAAATTTGGAAATTTCAAGGCCCTTGCTCTCCTGCTCCCACTCGCCTACTCTTCAGCCCACAGACGCGGTCGTCCGCCACCGCTGACACAACACCAACTCAACAACGCGATTGGGAAGATGGTTGAGCGAGCGTGCGAGTCCATCGACGACCTCCGCGCGGTTGGAAATCATTCATGGACTAATGATTAAATTTGATTATTTGGGTTTTACTAATGATTTTATTTTTAATTAATTAAGGTTGCTCAATATTGTTAAGGTTGCTCAATAATGGATGGATCCATATAAAACAATTTTTCGGGAAAAATTTTTTAGTCCAATTAGTTCATGTCGAGACTTTTCCCTGAGGATTGTTTCTCTTCTTATCTCGTGACTTTTTCTGTGCATTTAATTTTGGATCGAATTTTAAACCAATCAAGCTCTTAAATGGGATTACTTTGATTTTCCCAAAAAAATCTACGAATTTTATTAATTCTTTTTTTGTCAACAGAAAGCCTGCATCGCGCTGCGCGAGTTGGCCCGGCTCGACGATGCGCATCCCCTGAGTGCCTCCATCGCCGAACTCCCTCTGCTCCACTCCATATTCATTGACCCATCATCAGCAGACGGCGCCACCTCTGCGGACGTGGACTGGCGCCATGCCCAGGGCTTTGTCCGACTTGCCCCACTGTTGGCTTCGCCCACCTACGGCCACAATGCTCTGATGGGCTTTGTCCTTTCAGCTGGTAAAATGCACTTTTAAGAGAAGTAGGACCAATGACCAAATTTGTTTCAAATTAAATTGATTTTTACATTACTTTTTTAAAACAGAATCTTATAATTTTTCCCCTGAATTTTTTACCTGAACATTGATTTTTTGAAGGACCTTCCTTAATGAGTTGTTTAAAGAAATTATCCTAAATTGGCACTTTTTAAATTATTATTTTTTTCATTTTTCCAACAGGGAGTGTGTGCAGTTGGATAAGTCAGCACGCATTTCTGGCCATCGTGACACATTTGCGCCCTCACAAACAGGATGTCCAGGTCGTATTTCCATCATTTTTGAGCACCAAGACATTCACATTTTCTTTTTGAGATTATTTTTAACCAGGGAAACCAGGATAGTTTATCTTTGGCATTAGGGTTAGGGCTTAAAAAAATTTCGAGTTTTTTTTTTGGAAAATCAGTTCTGAATTTTTTGGCCCCAATCACGTCCTTTTCCCCTTGTTTCAGTCCCTCGAGCAATTCCTTGCCTCCCTCCTCTCCGTCCACTCGGCCATTGTCGCTCGCCATGGCGACCCCAGTCCGGTGTTTGTGCTCTTCCGGATGCTCCTCAACGACCAACAGTTGCAACGACTTGAGGAGCGGCCGGACCAATTTTCGCACTTCACGGAGCTTTGCGAGCTGACCTTGAGGGTAAATAATTTTTTTTTGAGCCCAGATTTTGGATTTTTTTGAGCCCAGATTTTGGATTTTTTGCCCAGATTTTGGATTTTTTACGGCAACATATTAAGATACCGTAGTCTTAGCGTTTAGGAGCAAAATGGCTCTTGTATACTATAGCACGTGTGCTCACAATTTTTCAGTTGGCTTTGGGCAAAGGGAAGCCAAAGGTGAAGGCACTTGCGGTCAGTGTGCTTGGGTCGTTGCTCCAACTGGACAGACAGTCCCAAATGCACAAGCGGGTGCTACGCATGGTAAATAAAATTTGAATAAATTCAAAAACAATTTTCACGAAAACCCCCGAATTTAAGGATTTTCCCCGCCCTAATCCACATTTTTCCTTCATTGTCAGCTGCTCTCCTTGCTGGGTTCGCCCTACGGGTCGTTGCGCGAACAAGCAGCCGAGCAACTGTTCGAGTCCCTCAGCTTGCTGGACTCCGCCGGAGCGGAAGATGGGTATGTATTGGTCTAATTACGGGCTACAGGATCCACAATTACTTAAGTTAATCCCCCCTCCCCCCAAAAAAGCAAATTCTCGATTTTTCGAGTTCGTCACCCTCGGATTCGAAATTCAAACTCCCCTGAAAATCGAGCCAGGATAAAACTCAAAACTTATTTAATTATTCCTTAATATTGTGCGAAAGTTTTTGTTACCCAAAAATTAGCGGACGTGCTACAGTACCAATGAGCACTCTTTTTCTTTTTCATGAGCACTCTTTTCGTTTAAACGAACACTTTTTTCGTTTCAAATAAAAAATCCATTTCCAACTTTTGGGTCAAAAAAACTCTCACAGTAACATAGGAATTTTTGAGGAATATAAAAGAATACATTGTTTTGCTTAATTTTCAAGAGAAGAGACAAGCATCAGCACGGTGCTGGAATTGCTATCGCAGACCGATTGGAGCGGAAGACAAGCGGACGAGGAGGCATTGGCCAGTGCGCGAACACAAATCGGCCGACTGTTGTTGAATCTCGACAAGAAAATTGATTCCCTGTCCCCGACAGATGTGATCTCATTGCAGGAAATTTGATTTGACGATCATTTTTATTGTTTCTAATTAATTTATTTCTTTTCCAACGTCCCAAAAAGCAAAAAATGTGAAACAATTTGAAGTAAAATCTTCTACATATTGTGACCGAATGGTCCATAAAATCGGACTGATTTTTCTTAATTTTCATCCATTTAATTCTGAATTTTCACAATTAACAATGAGCTTCAAAAATGACCAAATTCCGTAGGGAAAGTGGGTGTTGGATTTGAAATTCTTTTTTTCCCGCCAAATCCAATAAGCAAATACGTGTGTTCATTTTTAATTTTACACGCAATTTTTATTTTACGAATTTCCATTCCACATTTCGATTCGAGAGTTTAAAGGATTAAACAGAGGAAATTCGATCAAATTTTTTGGCAAAAAAAATCAAAAATTCAATTCAGGATTTTTATGTCCTTAAGCAAACAATGGCGACAACGAAAATGAAAAAGGAAATTGACGAAGAAAATATGAAAATTACGGACGCCGAAATTGATCCCAAACACCAGCAGGATCTGATGGAAGACATCTCCAAATTGTGCGCGGATATGGATGACGAAACATTTCGGCAGGGCCTGGAGACCCAACAAGATCTGAGGGAACACTTGGCGGAGATTGAGGGGGAGCTGAAGAAGGTGGAGACGCTGACGGTGAGTGGGTGTATTGGCCAGGCGGAGAAAATTGCGGATCTGACCCGGGAGATTGAGGACTGCGACAAGACCCTGGAGGTTGGTTGACAGGGAAACTCGAAGGAGAGTATTTACAGGGTTGTAGCCCGAAATCCGAAAAATAAAAAGAACATTCTGAAGCCGGGGGAAGGAGAAGAAAGAAAATTTTGCAATAAATTAAAACACGACCCTGGCTACGGCCTTGTTAATTTTGGATACCAAAAGTTGAAATCAACGCATGAGAAAGCCGAAATTCACACCTTTTAATAGCCGGTCCTTAGGATTTATCATTTTTTGGGTTTACTAGGCTCTATACTTAAGGGCAATGGATCGATCCTTTTTCTCGGGAAATTATATTCTTTTTGATAAATGCGATTTTAAAATTTTTCCTTTTGCTTTTTGAAAAAAAAACATCAAATTTTCTTCCTTTTCCCCGATTTTCAAAAAATCTTTTCGGGCTTAATGAATTTTTCCGGTCCTTCCCTCACCTCATTTGAAATCAGGGGATCGAGCACATGCTGATCAGCTTCCTCGGTGACCTGGGCAGCATTAGCAAGGAAATGCAGCAGCTGAAGCAGCAGTCCGTGGAGATCAACCACCAGCTGAACAACCGGCAGAGGGTTCGCGCGGAGCTGAGCCAGGTGGAGAAATCAGAATTTGGAGCAATGTTTAGGAATTGCGATCATTAATTTCCAAATTTTGAGATTTTACAAAAAGACTTGGGCCAGGAAAAATTTTTGAAGAGAAGTAAAAAAACGAAAAAGGCGCCGGTTTTTTAAAGTTTTGTCCCTTTTCATAAACCTTTTCAGACCTTAAATTTTTCTGACGGGTCTATTAGCCCCATAGACGCATCCTTGATAAATTTTCCTTTCTCAGTATCAATTAAAATTATCAAACTTGATTTAGCAAGTTTTTGAAGCATCTTATTAAATTGAGAAAATACTTAAATTTTTGTTTAAAAAATAAAAAATTAAAAAATTTCATTAGAATTTATTCTATCACTTTTTGCAGTTTGTGGACGACATGGTTGTGCCCCATGCGATGATCAAGTTGGTAAAGCCAATATTTTTACATTAAAGTACAAAATTGACAAAGGACAATCATCGACCGGGATGTGAACAGCTCGGAGTTCCTGGAGCAGTTACACGAGTTGCAGCACAAGTTGCAGTTCATCAAGACGCAGCAGTTCAAGGACGCCAAATCGGTGGGCGACGTGCACGATGTGATCGAGAACCTGAAGTACAAGGCCATGGAGAAGATCCGGTACCAATCACAGGGCAAAATACCAATGACATTGACCAATCATTAGGGCAGGCCCATAACCAGGGGGAGGGCATGGCCCTCCCCCCCCCCTCCTACCACCCTCCTCTTGGTACCCCTCCCGAAATTTTTCCTGGCTACGTGCCTGCAAAGACCGATCAAGAAACAAGAGAATTTCGAAAAAAAAATTTTGAAAAAAATTTTTCAAAGAAATTAAGAGTCTGGGGCGTAAACATGACATTCCTTTTTCTTTCAGCGAGTGGTTGCTGCTGAAGATTAGCAGCTTTCGTAAACCGCTGACCAACTATCAGATCACCCAGAATTCGCTGCTCAAAAATCGGTAAAATTTTGAAAAATTTCATCAATTTTTTGCGATTTTCCATAGGTTTTTCTACGAATTTTTGTTGGCCAACGACCGGCAAGTGACCCGGGAGGTTAAGGACGAATACGTGGACACCACCAGCAAAATGTTCTTCTCCTACTTCAAGGCCTACGTGTCACGCCTGTTCAAGTTCCTAGTAAAATTGAGGGCAAACCCTAATTTTTGGACTTAAAATAATCCTAAAAATCCGGTTTTTAGATGTCTGATTCTGCCACAAAATCGGATTTGTTGGGGGCCGAGGATGTGGTCAAACAGCACGCGCTGGTCGCCGGACTGCCCAACCTGTTCAGCGCAGGAAAACACCATCATCAACACCAAGTACGGATGCGCAACTGATGAGAAAAAAGAATTTTTTAAATCAAATCTTGTAAAACTAAGGATTTTTTATTTATCGCATTCATATTTATTTACAAAAACTATCTTTTTAAGGATTTAAAATGATATTATTATCATTAGGGTTATTCACACCCGGTTTTTAACCAGGTTTTAAATTTAAAACCGGTTAACCGCCGGTTTTGAAACCGGGTAAGCCGTAATTCAAGCTAAATAAACCGGAAAACCGGTGGTTAACCGGGCAAAAAATCAAAACCGAAAACCAGGACCCCCGGTTTTTAACCGGTAGTGAACAACCTTAATTATCATATCATTTTAAGGGCCCAAATTCACCAAAATTTATCCCCTTCAAAAAATTTAGACCCGAAGTCGTGCGACCGTCTTCTCACTTGGTCAACGCCAAAATTTGTTGCTGGATGATCTGATGGCCCCATTGATAGTCCCGCATGTAGCCCAGGAAACCAACGAAACGGTGCTTTTCTATTTTATAGAAAATGATTTTTTAGGATTTTTTTTTTAAATTTTAGTTCCAATTCGAATGCCTTTTCCGCAGCATTCTGTACGCCTTGGTGGACCATTGTTGCCATGAATACCTGTTTCTCTGCGACTTTTTCATGGCCAGCGACCAGGCCGCTGTCGACTTGTTCAATCAAGTGATGGGACGGTCCATCGCACTTTTGTTGGTGAGCAAAAAATGTTTAGGATTTTTTGTGTTTTTTTTTCAAATTTTCCAATTTACAGAAAGTGCTGGAAGAGAAAATTGCCACCAACTACGATGCCATCTCTCTGTTCTTGTGCATTTGTTTCTGTACAAAATACCACGAACTCATGGTGGAGCGAAGCGTCGTCGCCATCGATGGGTAAGGGAGGGGAGGGTTAAAGGGGAATTTTCAGAATTTTTAATTTTCTAAATTAAATTTTACACTTTTTAGCTTTTGGGATGCATTGACAAATTTGCTGTGGAGCCGGCTGGATGATGTTATGCGAAACCATAATGACAGTGTTCGCGCGATTGATGTCCGCAAAATCCCAGTGGACACCCGACCTCATTATGTATTTAAAAACGGGAAATTATGATTTTTTATTTACGAATTTTAGGTGGTCAGAAGGTATGCCGAGCTGACCTGTTCCCTGTTGGTGTGCAGCGAACTCGCCGGCAAGTCCACCAACCAACACTTGCAAGTCTGTATTTTTTGCGAATTTTGGGTTTTTTTTATTTTAAATTTTCACTTTTTTCAAAAATCAGGAACTTCTCTCGCGACAACAAGCAGAGATGGAGGGACTGCTCAACCGGCTGGCCACCCAGTTGCAGACCAAAAAGGACCGATTGGTGTTCCAGATCAACAACTACGACGTGGTGCTCACTGTGCTGAATGTAAGGCCAACAAGGGATAGATTTTGGACGAAAAAAAATGGAATTTTTATACATCAGAAAAAAAATTTTGGTCATAACCTTTTTTCGCAAATTAATTCATAATTCGTCGAATTTCGAAACAATTTAAAAATCGCAATTTTCTGAAGGAAAAAGTGGTGGCCCAGTCCAAGGAGCGGACCAGTTTCTGGGAGTTGCAGCAGACCAAGATGGGCACTTACATTGAGGAAGTGCTGTCCCCGCACTTTTTGCCGCTGATCCAGTTCGTCAACGAGTGCGAACCGTTGGTGGAGCAGAACCATGCCCAGTTACTGGCCAGATATACAGGTGGGAAAAATGGATCCAAAAACTTGTAAAATTCCGAAAATGTAAGTTTTGCCGATTTTTACAGCCATAAAAATTTTTATATCCTTTTTACACAAATTTAATGGATTATTTTTCAGGAAAAGTTGTGCAAATTGTGCAAGTTATAGTTTTTTCGTTCATTTTTTTGATTGTCAAATCTTTTAGAATAAAAAATTACAAAATTAAATCAATCAGAAAAAAAATAAATTAAATTGCATAATTTTTGCAATCAAAATTAATTTTCCAGGAAAAGTTGTGCAAATTGTGCGGACTTTCAGCGCGGAATGGCGCCGTTCGATGGATGCGATCAACAACGAAATTCTGCACTCCTTCACCAACCTCAAAAACGGGGCCACCATTTTGCAGGTCCAAAAATTGCAATTTTTCATATGAATTCGCTGTTTTTTCAGATGGCTTTCACCCAATTCCTGAACTATTACCAGCGGCTGAACAAAGTGATCTCCCACGAGGTGTTTCGGCAATGTCAGGCCAGCGAAGAGTTGGTGTCCTATCAGCACATCACCGAGACCATCAAAAAGTACAAACCCATTTTCTGATTTCTATTTTACACTTTTTATTTATTTATTTTATTTTTTTTTTGCATTTTATCCAATGTGATATTCCTGTAAATTTGTCGGTTTTTGCCCCTTTCAGATTAAGCATAATTTATTTTTTTAAATATACCATCCTAAGGTGTTGCATTTTGATTTTTTTTTCTCATAAAATTGGTTGTGACAAATTCTTTTTCTTTCACATGTGAAATATATAAAAATAATAAATATTTGATCTATCCATTTTTGTAAAATCGTCTATAGGCCGGGAGAAGTTCAATAAGTTGAAAAATGCCCTAATAAATCAAATAAATAAAATTATAAATTTTCAAAAATTACATGCCATTCAAATCAATCTTCATTTTGCCGTCTTGAACACTTCCTCAATGAAGGTCGCCAATTTAATGTCCCTTTCGGAGAGGCCCTGGACGTCGTGGGTGCTGAGAGTGATGTCGACCTAAACCCAGCATAGCAAAAGTAAGTCAAAAATCCTCTATTAATTTGGGACTGGCCTTGTTGTACACGTTGAACCTGAAAGTAAAATGTTGAACAGTAACGGCAGAGGAGGAGGGGCATTTGATACGTGTGATTATAAATCAATTTCCCTATTTTTTGGGTTTTATTTGAGATTTTCTATATAATTCAACGAGAGAACGATGCCCAAACATCCTGAAATTGATATTAAATTGAATTATCAATTGATTTTAGGTTTTTCAAGACGTCCTTCCTTTTAACTAGCGCCGATAATCACACGTACCAAATACAGGATATAAGCTTGAATTTACCACTCGGGATGGTGGTCCATCTTGTCGGCTTTGAGCGCGACGCGGGTCATGAAGCCGAATGCCTGGTTGAAGTCGCGGAACTGGAAGCTCTTCCGGATGGCGTCCCTGCCCTGCACCATTGTCCACTGGGCCTCCTCCAGCAGGGGCTTCAGCCGTTGCTGGCGCTGCTCCTCGCTGAGCCGTTGCTGTTGTTGCATTTTGGTGGAAGGTTTGGAACCGGCGGATGACGAAGAGGAGAAATTGAGGGGGAGGAGTGGTCGATAATGGAGGAATGGCGAAGGGGGAGACGCAAAACGGCGAAGATTGTGGTGTAATGTTACCATAAGTGGAGGAGGGAGAAGAGCGGGCGGAGAAGAACCTGAAACCGAAAGAGGGAGACGAATTGGTCACACACACTGAAAAAGAAATTTGTTTGGAAATCCTTGCAAAGCACAAAAAATCCTAAAAAAAAGACAATTGAGAATTTATTGAAAACACAACAAAGATGATACTTTCAATTTCAAACAAATGCATTTGGTTGGGGAGGTAGATTTTTAAAAAAGATCCTTAATATTCGTTTGATGTTTGAATTTTGATTAAATTTGGCATTCCGTATTAACTATTAATTTTATTTTTAAATTTTAAATGAACTTGTTCTTGTTGAAGGATTGCTGGATCGGTTGGATCGCTACCCCAAAAGTCTAAACTAGAGACCGGACCAAGACAAGATTTTTCGAGATTTTTCAAAAATCTTGATTCAAGAATCTTGAAAAATCTTGGTTCAAGATCTTTATTGAACCTTTTCTGATTTTTTCAAGATTTTCCAAGAATCAAGATTTTTCAAGAATTTTGGTTCAAGATTTTTATTGAACCTTTTTAGATTTTTCAAGAAGCTAAATTCAAGATCTTGATCAACAAATATGAATTATTATAGTGTTTTTATATCTATCAATCAACATTTTTCTAAAAATTTATTACATTTATTGGGATAATTTATCATTACGACGTTCACTTACCATTTAATTGTTCATTACTTTCGATTTTCTTATTTTTTAATAGGTATATTTTGCGTTTATGTCGATTTTAACGCATCCCCTACAACAAAATTTTTAAATTTTTTTATAAAAACCACTTACCAGAGTAATTTTGACCGCTGAATCCAATTCTGGCGCCCAATTCTGACGTATTGCGTCATATAACATCATAAATTGACGCTGACGTCAAAATTTTGTGTAATTTTTCCCAAGGATGGGTATTTTTTGACGCTGAATAAGACTGAGATGATCCTTTAAAAAATACTCTCCATTGATTAATTATAAATATTGAAATCTTTTTATTAGTTATACTTTGTTATTTTCAATATAAAATGCCCTTTTATCAATTGCTTCTTGAATCTTGATCAAGATCTTGAACTTTTTTGATCAAGATTTTTCAATATCAAGATTTTTCAAGAATCTTGGTTCAAGATCTTTATTGAACCTTTTCTAGTTTTTCAAGATTTTTCAAGAATCTTGGTTCAAGATCTTTATTGAACGCTAAGTCCGGTCTCTAGTCTAAACCAAGTTCATAAAGTTTATATATCATTAATATAAAGATGATCGTTTCTTTGGATTTTTAAACTTGATTTTGCGCAGTCTAAAAATTTATTTTTGACGAAACTTTTTTCTTGGCTCGTTTCTCTTTTGCTGTTTAGACAAAAATTTGGTAAAATGAAAATTGGGCACCGATTGAATTGATTTGAAGCTAAAATTTTATGAAGCGAATCTTTCACTGAAGTGACAGAAAAATATAACGGCAAAAGAGCACACAGAAAAAAGGTGCAGAGAGAAAGTTCATAAAGGGAAACTTCCTCTTCATAAAATCCTAGAGCTAAAAATAAATTTCTAATTCAATGGAATTTTTACGCCAATTTTAATATCTTGTTGGATTGTTCAATTTAATCGATTAATTTCTTTGATCCATTTGCTAATCCATGGATTATCCAATCCGGCTCTTATGCAGTTTACCCCCCACAAATTTAAAGTCCTTCAAATATATGGCTAAAATTTCATCATTAATGCACAAATACCATTTGTCAGCAATCTAAAATATATTACATAAGATTTTTTATCTATATATTTCATGATTTCTATTCAGTTTTATTCGGGGCTTTTGTTACCTTTTGAAGGACTTTGAATTTGTGGGGGGTAAACTGCATAAGAGCCTCCAATCCCAATAAATGCATATATTTTGTTAATTATTTTACAGCTTTAAAATAAATATTTTCCCGTTCCAATCTGAATAATGGACGACCCCGTCTCTGTTGATCCTCAACGCCTTTTGCAAATCCTCGCCCAAAGGGACTCCTTCCAGAGCAACCAGCTTGCTGACGAGTTGGGCGTTGACCATCAGGCAAATTTTTAATTTTTTCGTTTTTTTTACAAATTTTTATTTATGATTTTCAGCGTCTGATTGGAGCGGTGAAGAGTTTGCAGGCACACGAAGGGGTAAGCAATTAATTAAACGCTTGAAAAATAGCTAGACAATTTAAATTGGGCCCAATTTTCAGAGGGCCAAAAATTTTTAGGCTTAACAAAATTTTTAAGGGAGGCTTTTTAGAATGCAATTAGGGTTGATTTTATGGTAATTAAGGGTGCTGATTACGAATCAGGCAATTAAATTCCACTGTCATTATCATTATCCATTATGGCAAAAATACTTTGGGCCCGATTTTCAGAGGGCCAAAAATTTTTAGGCTTAACAAAATTTTTAAGGGAGGCTTTT
>LDKF01001042.1:0-29337 GCA_001026735.1 Rotylenchulus reniformis
CCTTCTTTCCCCTTGCTTTTCTCTTCCTTTCCCTTGCTTTTCCTTTCTCTCCTATTTCCCTTTGCTTTTCCCTTTTCTCTCCTTATTTTCCTTGTCTTTACTTTCTCCCCTTCTTTTTTCCCTTCTCTCTCCTTATTTCCCCTTATTTCCCCTTAATTTTCTTTTTTCTCCTCTTATTTCCTCTTACTTTTCCCTTTTCTCTCCTTAATTCCCCTGTTTTCCTTTCTGTCCCCTTCCTGTTTTTTCCTTCTCTCTCCTTCTTTCCCCTTGCTTTTCCTTTCTCTTCCCTTCTTTCCCTTGATTTTCCCTTTTCTTACCTTCCTTCCCTTGCTTTTCTCTTCCTTTCTTTTCTTTTTTCTTCTTCTCCCTTTGCTGTTCCCTTTTATTCCTTTTCTCTCTCTCTCTCCTTTCTTTCCTTCTTCCTCTCTTTTTCATTCCTCTTTTCTTTCCTATTTATTCTCTATTTTATTTGATTTATTATTACATATTCCTTTCGTATTAAAAAATAATAATCTGCAATTTATAGTTTTTTTTTTGCTTTATTTTATCATAAAAAGTGCAAAAATTGGATTTTACGCCATTTTCAGGCCATGGGATCCGAACCTGCTATCGACTCCACGTAGTCGAGAATGATACCACTTAGCTATTAACTAGAGACCGGACTTAACGTTCAAGCAAGATCTTGAACCAAGATTCTTGAAAAATCTTGAATCTTGAACAATCTTGAAAAAATCAGAAAAGGTTCAATCAAGATCTTGATTCAAGATTCTTGAAAAATCTTGATCTTGAAAAATCTTGACCCAAAAAATTCAAGAATCTTGATCGTTTTCAAGATTTTTTTTATTTTTCTATTGATTAAAAAATACCTTAAATAATAAAAAATATTATTTAATATAATGGAACATATCAATCAATAAAATTTCAATATTGATAATTGATCATGTTTCAAAAAAAATCATCGCAGTTTCTTTGGCAAGCTCTAAAAAATATCTAAAAAATCAAATAAACGGCTAGTGAATGCAGCTCTAAAAAGCAGTACAGTAATAATTATATTAACTTGTGTTTCCATATTATTTTATTAAAAAACCGAACAGACTTTGTTGCGTTATTCAAAATTGCTCAAAAGAACTTCGCGTAAGGCATAATTAAATACCTTTACATATTTGAGTTACCCGATATTTTGGGGACCATTCGTTATAATTTAGGTTCAAATCTAAGGGAAATAAGTTTGATATTAAAATAAGGAATACTATTAGCTAAAAATGAGCTTGAATTTAGGGCCAAAATACTGTGAACTTGGCCAAAATAATTTTATTTTGGCCATAAATTTTCAGAATTGACCATAAAAATTGTCATTTTTCGTGGCAAGATCTTGAATTTCGCTTCTTGAAAAATATTGAAAAATCTTGAAAAATGGCAAAAGGTTCAAGCAAGATCTTGAACCAAGATTCTTGAAAAATCTTGAATCTTGAACAATCTTGAAAAAATCAGAAAAGGTTCAATCAAGATCTTGGTTCAAGATTTTTCAAGATTCTTGATTCAAGATTCTTGATAAATCTTGAAAAATCTTGTCTTGGTCCGGTCTCTACTATTAACGCACTTGTACACTAACCTTTCAAAATGCCTTTTATTGGGATTTATTAGTCATAAAATCAATCGGTATACATTCCCCTGTCATCCATAACTCATTTTTGGCCAAGCCGATCGGGACAATCTTGGGCTCATTGGATAGCCCAAAGTGTGTACATTTATNTTATTCAAAATTGCTCAAAAGAACTTCGCGTAAGGCATAATTAAATACCTTTACATATTTGAGTTACCCGATATTTTGGGGACCATTCGTTATAATTTAGGTTCAAATCTAAGGGAAATAAGTTTGATATTAAAATAAGGAATACTATTAGCTAAAAATGAGCTTGAATTTAGGGCCAAAATACTGTGAACTTGGCCAAAATAATTTTATTTTGGCCATAAATTTTCAGAATTGACCATAAAAATTGTCATTTTTCGTGGCAAGATCTTGAATTTCGCTTCTTGAAAAATATTGAAAAATCTTGAAAAATGGCAAAAGGTTCAAGCAAGATCTTGAACCAAGATTCTTGAAAAATCTTGAATCTTGAACAATCTTGAAAAAATCAGAAAAGGTTCAATCAAGATCTTGGTTCAAGATTTTTCAAGATTCTTGATTCAAGATTCTTGATAAATCTTGAAAAATCTTGTCTTGGTCCGGTCTCTACTATTAACGCACTTGTACACTAACCTTTCAAAATGCCTTTTATTGGGATTTATTAGTCATAAAATCAATCGGTATACATTCCCCTGTCATCCATAACTCATTTTTGGCCAAGCCGATCGGGACAATCTTGGGCTCATTGGATAGCCCAAAGTGTGTACATTTATCCTACTTATTATAGCTAAACCGAGTTCTATTGCAAAAAAATGAGTTTTGGTCAAAAACTGAACCAAACTCAGTTTTCAGACCAGTTTTTCGAACCCCATTTCGACTTTTAGACCGAAACCTAAAATATTTGTGGATAGATCGATGCAAAAACCTTAGCTGCGTCGATTGAGACCGAATTTGTCGCATAAAACCCGCTAGGAGCTGAGAAAATAATTTTTAACCTGTTTGGGGCTACAGAATCTTCTTATATGCGGGAATAAAATAAAAATTTATTCATTTGTTTATTTTTCTTACCCTCTGCTGATGAGTCTGCAAGTAATAATAAGGCATAAAAGTCCCAATTTTCATTCTATTAGTTTTTTAATGATGAAATAGGTGCTAGGTCGTTACCGCTAAAAACCGCCAAATGGGGCGTTAAAAAATAACGCCAAATGCTGTAGTCTGGCCGAAAACTTTTTGTTAGACTTGTTAGACAAAAAATATTGAAGGCAAAAATGTTCAGAATTTTATACGGTTTCTAATGATATTTTTAGTTTTTCGAAATTCGGCCAAAAAGTTCGAAATTTTTTGGAAATATCGAAAAATATGGTATTTTGGGAAAATTTCGAATTTTTTGGCCGAATTTCGAAAAATTAAAAATATCATTCGAATCAGAATAAAATTCTGATCAATTTCGCCTTTTATACTTTTGTCTAACAAGTCTAACAAAAAAGTTTTCGGCTAGATTACAGCATTTGGCGGTTATTTTTTTAATGTCCCAGCACAGATGAAATATTTAATTTATAATGGGATATTCCAGAGTATAGAAGCCGAATCTGACATCAGAATTGATGCATTATTACATCTAGTGTAAATTTCACGTGGAATCAGGTCAGTCAAATAAAGCTGATAAAATATAATGGTAATAGCATGCATGGGTTCGACGAATTTTTTGATTTTTTTGTTAGACATAAATACATGTAAAATTTCATCCTTTTTTCGGCGATTTTACTTTCGAAATTCCGAAAAAATTCGAATTGTGCGAGAAAAACGCGATTTGAAATTTGTTCAACAATTTTAATGTCCGATTCAGATCATCGATTTTTATAAAATTTGTATACCTACAGGGTGACACAAATGTCCTGTACCACATTAAATTTATGATAACTTTTTTTTTATTAATTAACCAAATAACAACCAAATATATTCAAAAGATGCGCTATGCGCAACCTAATAGAGTATAAAAACTTACATTAAATTTTAAACAGTCCTCCCTTTAAGCAAAAACAGAGACGAAATTGTGCGGTAAAATTTTATATAAATGCGCCGCAGCTTTTTTTCAAGGATTTTGGCCCAATTTCTAGGAAAGGCCAAGCTGATCGATTCCAATTTTTAAGAGGAGTAGCCAAGGTCCTGACCTTCAAAATTATCCAGACAGAATAATTTTTCCAAAAGAATAATCAGAGAAACTATGGATTTTAATGGAGGGATATTTTTGAATATGCCAAATTTGAAGGTCAAAAATCGGGTGGTCATTCACTTGTAAAGCTTGTAACTTAGTTCTTACGAGAGCTAGAGAAATAATCTTTTTGTCATAGATAGAGTAATAAATAAGCTATGAAATCTGTGAAATTCGAAAATAATTTCATAAAATGAACTTAGTTAGACGACCGATAAAAAATTTTACTTTTGCGCCGCTGTTATGGAGTGAGAACTTTTTTCATAACTTTTTTTACCAATCAACCAAAATGGAAATTTTTAAATGGAAATTGTAGAGAACTATTTGATCTACCATAAGATATAAAGATGTTTTTCAAAAACATTCTTAAATTAATTATGAATTTTTTATTGTCCGAATTTTTCTTCTATCTTAAGTCGCCAAAAATGGCTGTAGTCTTGAGGGCTCTTTTTTTCTACTTGGACAATGTGTTTTGGATTTCATTTTAACTAAACATTTACATAATTTAATGGGCTACAAAATAAAAAAAAAACAATTAAAGAAGCTCCCTTTCAAAGAAAAGTTAGGGGCAGATTAATAAGTGGTGCAGGATTTTTGTGTCACCCTGTAGACAGGAAAAGAATAATCTAGGTTGATAGTTTGATTATCAATGTTGCTAATTCAGCGTTTTAGAACAACCGTAAAATGATTTTTTATTTTACAAGGGAAGTTTTAGTGGGATTTAGTGGGACCGTTTAAATTTAATATTTTCTTATAAATTTGGAAGACATGGGGTGAAATTTCTTGCCAAAATTTTATGCTCATCATGTGATTATGCAACATTCGCAACAATCGAAACAATCTTTTAGACTTTGGCTTTATGGAAGGAAAATTCGCATTCTATGGTTGATTTTTTGACGACAGAGAGGGCATTCATTTTGTCCATTCTGCAATTGGTCCGAACATTCCTCACAAGCAGCAATATGGCCACATGGGCCGAAGGCAATTTGGCGCTAAAAAGCGGATTTAAAATTTAAAATTATCGTTTTTTTCACTTCTGTGGCCATGCAAATTGAGCACATTCGGTTATTGTCGGTGGCAACTGTTGATTTTGCTTTTTTCTTGCTATTTAGATCTAGTCGGCTCATCAGATTGGGCAATTGCGTTTCTTGATGCGGTCCGCTCTGACTGATCACTTGCGTTGGTTGTCGTGTAAGATTCTAATNGCATTGTTTGTGACATTCAAATATTTTTTTTAATTAAAATCTGTCATTTAATTATCAAAATTCTGGGTCAATTTTGATGATTCCTAATAATCTGCTCCTTTATGATTAAAAAATAAAAAAGTTTCGCCATTCATATGAATAGCATTTTTGATATCAGTTTTATCGGCGATACGATTTCGAAAGCAAAAATCCTTTTTTAGCAAAGGGCAGTTGCTTGTCCCTTGTTCCCCGAAAGATAATTTCGCGTCAAAAAGAACGTCGACATCGGATTCAGCGTCAAAAATCACCCCTGGAAAGCTATTTTTGCAAGAAAAAATGAAAAAAAATTTTGACGTCAGCGTCAAAATGGACGTCGGCATTAGATTCAGCGTCAAAAACTGCCCCTAGGATGTGATTTTGGGCCAGTTTTCAGCAAAAAAATATTTTTTTTTGGAAAATTTGACCAAAAAAGGGTACCCAAACTGCATAAGTACCAAATAGTTAATTAATAAAATAATTCATTTATTGCAAAATTTTTCGATTTTTCACAACCATTTTCAAAAAAAATTTGCATTAAAAAAGTATGGTACTGGTAAAAAGTACTGGTAAAATGCACCATACTACTGATAAAGAACAATACAGTGGTAAATCAGTAAAGTAGTTTTCCAGTGATTTTAGTACTGAGTACTGTGTACTGGAACTCCTCGACTACTGGTACTGTGTACTGATACTGGATTTCTCGAAATTTTGAACTCTAGTTTAAAATAATCGTCTACAAGTTCAAATTCAAATCTTCATAAAATCATGCGATGTCAATGAGCCGACGGAAAGAGAAGAACAGATCGAGGTCATTTTTTTGCACAACTTTCAAAATAATTCTTAATACCTATGCTCACATCAGTCAGATCATTAGTTTTTTCAAATGATTTTCACCCCAACTGCATGACCCATCTGCTTTTTAATTTTATTTCCACTTACTAATACTGAGAAATGGATTTTTCGATTTTAAATTAAAATTAATTTTTTTAAGTGTATTTTTACTTCTATCTTGTTAAAAACAACAATTTTTCAAAATTTTTTTTCATTTTTTTCTTGCAAAAATAGCTTTCCAGGGGTGATTTTTGACGCTGAATCCGATGTCGACGTTCTTTTTGACGCAATGCGTCATCTGATGTAAATTTTTCAAAAAAAGATCATTTATTAATTTTAATGCTCCTGAGATGCCCCGCAAACGAATATTTAGTAGAACCCGCAAACGAATATTTCAACGTCAAAGTGACGTCAAATGACGCATTAGTCAAAATGAACGTCAGATTCGGATTCAGCGTCAAATTTTACCCCCGGGAAGTGTTTTGGATGATATTTCAAAAATTATTTTTTGACGTCAGCGTCAAAAAGTTGCGAGTTGCGTCAGATGACGCAGGACGTCAAAATGGACGTCGGCATCTGATTCTGCGTCAATAACTGCCCCTTGTGATTTTGGGCCATTTTTGGGTCTTCGGTTTTTTTTCAAAAAAGGGGGAGGGGAACAAACTCTACTACCGAATTTTCGGGTCCCGATGTTTTCTATAATTTCTGGTCCCAATTCGATGTTATACCCCATTTCATGAATAAAAATTGCTAAATATTACATTAGGAATGATTTTGAAGCGTTTTTAGCAAAAAAATTTTTTTTTGGAAAATTTGACCAAAAAAGGGTACCCAAACTGCATAAGTACCAACTATGTATATTTTATATAGTATATCTCAGGGATTTTCGAATCAATAATATAAAAAATAATGGGGAAGTTGAAAGTTGGAGGGGAAAAATGAGAAAAAAAGAAAAAAAAATAAAATGAACAAAAAACAAAATTTAACAAAAAATCATTCAATTTACAATAATATTTTTTTTAAAGGTACTCTACTATTTTATATAAAGTATGCCGGAGATTGTATGGCCTGGAGAATTTAAATTTTTTTATATTTTTTCTTAACAAAAATGCCTATTTTGGAATTTTGATAGATATGTAACATAAGTTTTTCGGCAAAATTTTCTGAAAATTTAGGGGTTTTCAGTCAAAATTTCCGAATTTTTGCCATTCTTAGGGGTGCGAAAATTAGTACTGTAAAATACTGTATAAAATCCAGTATCAGTATCAGTACCATAGTCAAGAAGTTCCAGTACACAGTACTCAGTACTAAAACCACTGGAAAACTACTGTACTGATTTTACTACTGATCGGCGAGAAAACCAGTAGACAGTATGCAGTACTACATACTGGCAACTACTGTACAGTACCACTATACTGATTGAACTCTATTTTAAACGCTCTAAACTAATTTTTTCAGGATTAGAACTCAAATTAGATGTGGGAAAGATTGGGAAAACAAATTCAGCAATTTCGCTTGTATATCATATACATAACACAAAGCGATTAAATTGTACGTAAAAGATTTTTTCCAATAAAAATTATACTCTTATTCTTCAAGATTCCAGGACATTAGAATATCAAAAAATCATTTTTAGGTTGTTAAAATTATGCCAAATGAGGAATAAAGTGTCAAATGAGTAAACTCGGTCTAAGATTTTTTAATCTTAGACTTTGTTATATCAAAAGTATAAAAGGTATTAATATGCAGAAGGACAGAATTTTTGGTATTTTTCGAATTGCTCTGAATTTTTAAATATCTCTCAAAATTTGATTTTGAATTATTTTCGAAAAATTTTTCAAAAAAATTTAACAACTCATTATCAAAATTTAGCGTCAAAGCACCAGCTTAAACACGATCATTGAGATAGAAGTTATTATCTAACTATATATTGAAATTTTTCACAATAAATTCAAAATTCCTCAATAATAAAAGAAATGCTTTGTAAAATGACCTATTAGGGATAGTATTAAGGATAAAAATATATGGTAAATATGGAAAAAAATGGCAAATTTGATACAAAAGGAATCGTTTATTTTCACTTTAAAAAAAGCTAAGAGAAAAATTCGAAAAATATTAAAATACAAAACGTGAAAAAATGGAAAATATGGATCACAAATGCAAATTAGCAAATAAATATGTGTTTTTAAATATCAAATGCTGAAATAAGCATAAAAGCTCATTTTCACATACAAAAAATCAATCATTGGTGCTTTTTCAAGTGTCCCAGCTGGACTAGTAGCAGATGGCCAAGCCAATGGCCATTCACCACCATTTGTGCTCACTCACCAGTCCGCTGTCCACAGCAGAGCAGAGACAATTTATCGATCTTCGCCCAGCACATCATTTTTGGTAGATAATTAAAAATAACAACCTAATTTGCCAAAAATAACCAACTATAATTTAAAATTTTACTTGCCAAAATGTTGGATTTTAACGTTTGGATTTAAATGTTTTAGACAAAAGATGAATATGTCTGTACGTGTCCGGTCATTTGCTCGCCATTTGTTATAACTTCTAACTCGGCTCAACCGTAACTTAGAGAAACGTCTATAATATCATAAAATAGAGCAGAAATCCAAGTTCATTCATATTTGTCCATTTTTTATTCAGATTTGTCCATAATATCATAAAATAGAGCAAAAATCCCAAGTTCATTCAGATTCGTCATTTTGAAAAGATGGTATGGCCAAAATACTGTAAATTTGGCCAAAACTACCTATTTTGGCCATAAATATTTTCAAAGTGGCTCATTTAATAACTTAATTTTTTATTCTATTTTTTGACCTCAAATCATTTCTTTAGATTACCTTAAAACGAGTTATTGGCACGCAAAAACAAGTCATCTTCTATAAACCAGAAAATAGCCATGACTTATAAGGTAACTATACTACATATAACTGAAGTATGGATGCCATCAAAATGATGCGTGACTAATCTGATTGGTGCTGGATCGTTTTAAAAAAGTGCCAAAACCCAATGTCTTCTCCAAAAACTTTTTTTATAAAGCATGCTAGAATAAAATTCCAGCTACAAAATTGTGTAGAATTTTTTTTAGTTTTTCGAAATTCGGCCAAAAAGTTCGAAATTTTTTGAAAATATCAAAAATGGGGTAGTTTATGAAAATTTCGATTTTTTGCTCAAATTTCGAAAAATAAAAATACCAGAAGATAAAGTATAAAATTCTGCACAATTTGACGCTGGAAGTTTTGATCTAACAAGCTTTACAAAAAAGTTTTTGGAAAACATATTGGGTTTTGGCATTTTTTTTAAAACGCCCATTATGGCATTTTTTAAACGACCCTGCACCATCTAATTTACGATTTTTCATTATGTTAGTGGTGGAAAATGAAACTTTCTTCACACAATCGAGCTGTTCTACTAAAATAAGCGTAAAGAACCCTGAGTTTCAACTTCTATTTTGGCTCTTCAATTTTATGACGCGGATGAATGTTGCATAAAATATATTTGTCTTTTTTCTCTGTTCTTTTTTTTTGTTGTAACAGATAAATAGTTAGGGAATTCGCTTTAAACGCTTCTCACGATTGGCTATTTTTATTTTATTCAGATAGGACAGATTAAAACTCGATCAAAATACTGACAGCAAAAAATATAACCTGTGAGCCTAATAATATCGGCATCAGTTTCAAAAAACATAAATAATAATTAGCTGCAAATTATTTTTTCATTGGTTTATGCAAAAAAAATTTTGCTTTAATTATTAAAAAGAAAAAAAAGAATATTTTAATATATTTTTTCATAATTTTCTTGGTTAAATTTTTATTTACCAAATATCGATAGAATTATCGTCACGAATTTTCATAAATATTTGTACAGGTGACGGTCAGGATGGTGCTATGGCGTTTTAAAAAAAGTATCATAATGGGCGTTTTAAAAAAATAGATCAAAACTCAGTATGTCCTCTAAAAACTTTTTTGTTAGACCTGTTAGACCAAAAGTATAAAAGGCAAAGTTGTGCAGAATTTTATGTTCTATCTGCTGGTATAAATTTTTTTTTTCGAATTTCGAACAAAAATGTCGAAAAAATTCAAACAGCCTTTATTTTTCGATATTTTCGAGTTTTTTCGACCTTTTTGTACGAAATTCGAAAAAAAATTTATACCAGCAGATAGAGCATAAAATTCTGCACAATTTGCCTTTTATACTTTTGGTCTAATAGGTCTAACAAAAAAGTTTTTAGAGGACATACTGAGTTTTGATCTATTTTTTTAAAACGCCCATTATGATACTTTTTTTAAAACGACCCAGCACCGTCAGGATAGTCCAAAATATTTCAAATTGGCGGGATGCTCTATTGCGAACTGGTGCAACTTCCCGTCAGTATCTTGTGATTCGGGTTGGATAGGCTCGTGCAAAACATGCAACGAAGATTTCTGCAACAACCATCTTTTACCAACCCACTTAGATGATGGATCGGAGTAATTATTTGTTTAAAAAATATTTAAAAAAAGACCAACGGAAACTGAGACAAACGGAACTCAATGGAAAATGATAAATTTTTAACAATTCCATTTCTTCCATTTCGAGACTTTCTGAATAATTGTGCAAATTACATTTTATACGATTTATGATGAATGCTTTTCTTTACCTTCTCATTTTTCTGCTGAATGAAACAACAATTTTATGATATCGAAATCGTGGATTTTTACAAATCGCCCAATTACCCAATTGTTAAGTGCAGTTTTGGCACGTTCAGCTCCAAGCTGTTGACTGACACTTGCACATCGCTGATTAGGTCATCGATTGTCAACTGCAAGCAGTAGTGTGTCGGGTGACTCGAAGCCAGAAATCTGAAATTCAAAACAAGATGTTTTTTCTTTTGGCCAACCCGAACCTAAACCCGATTTTCGAATCTAAAAAGGATCGTGTTGAAAAACTAATCATTCATCGTTTTTTTCATTCTGATTTTTTTCACACATGGATTTTTTATGAAAAAATTTAATTCGATGTTGCAGTACCCGGAACCTGAAACTGGATTTTTTCCAAAACGAACCCGAAAATTTCGTCGATCCGGCACACCTCTGACTGCAAAGCGCTAGAAGCGGCGGGCATGAGTGCACTATGAGAAGACTGAAAATGTTGGAAAATGCTTCTATATCTCATTTATATTTTTGTACAATGGTAGAGTTTTATAAATAAATTCAACATGAAAATTTTTTAGGGAACAAAATTTTTCCTATTTTTTGTCTGATTACCGTAAATGCTGTTTTTATCGCCCATGGGCGAGTATTTTTCAACCCTTTTTCGAAATGGGCGATTGTTGGAGCGTGGGCGATTATCAAAGCGAGGGCGACTATTTTTCAACTATTTTTAAGCGGGGTGGGCGAATATTTTTCAATGTTATTCTGGCGTCTGACAAATTTGAAAAATTGCCTACAGTTCATTACCCGTTGTTCTAGGGTCGTTTCATCGCCCATTTTTTTTGCCCAAATCAATTTTTCGCAGGCTACAAATTTCAAAAATTTTCGTAACAACAATTGAAAAAAATCAGAGACCTAGGATCTTTGAAAAAATTTTCATAGGCTTCGGATTTTCAACAAATGAAAAAGGTGTGATGCCAAGGTCCTCTGCGAAAGTGCAAAACGTTAACCCACGGCGGGACTCGAACCCACATCCCTCCAATCCTGGGAATGCTCTCAAACCAATTGAGCTATGCGGGCATGTTTTGCACTTATCCACTCATCTCGCTTCCCTTCATAAGGGCGAGAAACTCCCTTCCAAAGTGCCATAAAGGGGTCCGCACCACAAAGGGCCTAGGATTTTCAAAAAAATTTAGAAGCCTAAGATTTTCAAAAAATTAGGCCTCTGAAAATTTTTGAAAATCCTAGGCCTATGAACTTTTTAAAATCCTATAGCCTCTGTTTTTTTAAAAAATCATAGGCCTCTTATTTTTAAGAAAATCATAGGCCTCTGAAATTTTATTTTAAAAATCCTATGCTTCTGAAAATTTTTGAAAATCCTAGGCCTCGAAAAAAATTTTGAAAATCAATCCTAAACCTCGAAAAAATTTTTTTGATAATCCTGGGCCTCTATAGGGCTCGCCTTCGGCGAGCCCTATAGTAAGTATCTGGGTATAAATTTAATAATCTGTTTTTTGGGTAAACGCCCATGGGCGATTATCAAAGCGAGGGCGAGAATTTTTCAACCATTTTTCGAACTGGGCGATTTTTGGAGCGTGGGCGATTATCACAGAGTGGGCGATAAAAACAGCATATACGGTAATATTATTAGATATATCTAAACCTTTTCTTTAGCTTCAGCTCCATATGCCATTGCGTAGTGTTCGTATTACTCGTCCTTTCCTTTATTTTCACGTAAAAGAAGAAAGCATTCTCCTACCTATTACTTACCGAGACTTTAACTCAGTTTAATCAAAAACGAGTTACATTAAAATACGAGTTTGGTAAAAAATCAACAAAGAACCAATATCTTCTTACAAAAGGACAAACTTCACTAAACCTGGAAGATTTTTTAAATAATTGGAGCTTGAACTTACTGATGGACCGGAGATGGTTTAGTTTGGTCTTTGAGTAAATTAAAAGTGAAAGGTTGGGACAGCGCGGAGATCGACTCAAATGGAATAGGAAATTCAGAGCAAAAAAGCATCAAAATGGTGGGAAGTGAACAAGAACAAAGGTCGGCTGGTTCATTCGCCTTCAAAGAACCACCCAAATGACGAACATAGTTCACAAACTAAAATTTTGGTGGTCAAATGATAACCGAAAAAACAATGTGACATCTGTGAGTTTCGGGATCGAGGGCGGGGATAAGGGAGAGACATCGGTTGGGAGCTTAGGTGCGATTTCTTTAAGAAATTAGACCATTTTACTAAAAAAAATTTCCAACTTCCGGTCAGATGGCCAGATGTTTTGACTAGAGACCCGTTCAATTCAGATTGTATTTTGCTTCGAAACTCCCAGGATTTTAAATGCGATGCAGACTTTGTTCGTTCTTTGGGTGTTCTTTGAGGGTGCAATCAGCAGATCCTTTTTCTTGTCCAAACTCGGACCAGTTTGATTCTTTTTGCTCTTAATAATTTCCTGTTCCACTTGCCATGTTCTTCGCGCTGTCCCAACTTTTCACAAAATTAAATTGACTTTTTAAGGAACATTAGCTATAAAATAAAATACCCGTCTTGTCACTTTCTTTATTTCTCAAAAATCAAATCAATGATTAATAGAATCAAAGGAAAAGCAAAAGAAAAGAATGTAGAAGATCATACAATTTAATGTTTATCCTTCCTCTTCTCCGATCAGTTGTCCAAGTTGCCCAGATCACTAAAGTGGGAAGGTTTTCAACTTTTTAGAATTTTTAAAATGAATAACTCAATTGGAAAAAAACTAACGGTACTGAGTCCATGGCCTGGGCCCAAAAGTGGCGCAACATCTGCTGGCTGATGCTCTCCGGAAATTGGTTCAACCGGATTAGGACCTGGACCTTGCTTGTCTCGCTCATGTTCAGCTCATCAGGCGGAAACTGACGCAACAGCTCCAACTCCAGGGGCCCGTCCATTTGCTGCAATAGCGTCTTCAAATCGACCAATTCCTCGCGAGTTTGGCCGTTTTGGATCGCACAAGTCAGTTTGCGTAACTTCTGTAAAAAAAAGATTGAAACCAATGAGTTTCAATTTTTAACAGAGGGTCAGAATTCTCCTAGATCAATGACTTGCTGACAAAAGCTGCATTACCTTCCTTCGAAATTGTACCTCCGAAGGAGAATTATTTAAAAAATCCATGAATATTCTTGATAATTTGTTTTTTAATTAGTTATAAAAAAGATAAATTAAAAATTAATGGTTCATTCCTCTAAACATACATTTTTTTTTCATCATAAATTTGTTTGAGCAAATTTATGATGAAGTTGACAGGCAATGGCAATTCGTGAGACAAATGCAGATACTGTAATCGAGGGAATTAATCTTTTTAATTAAGAAAGCATGGATGGAACCATTTTTTGAATGGTATCCGCCTATCAGTTCAAAATTTTCACCAATTTCAAAGATGTATAATTTCTTAAAATATAGCACAATAAAAAAATGAACCAAAATTCTGGTATTATTTTCTTAATTTTTTTCACAAGTGTCCCCTAAATGCCTGTTAATAATGTTGTATTAATTAGAAATTTTTCAAAAAAAAATTTTGTTTTTTATTTTCTTTCACCTCAATGTTGCCCTTGGTCTGTAATGCATTGAGTGCGGCCAAAATCTGTGTGCGCAACTGGACATTGCCATAGCGATGTTCGTAGCTGATGGACACAGAGCGCAAATGCGAAAGTTGGAGCAAGGATTGGAGGGCGTATGTGAGACTATAAAAATGGTATGCGATAGGAAGATGTTGAAAATAGCATAACACGGAATTGAAACCAATGATTATGAGAGCCAGAAAAAAAACAGACTTTTTGTTATTTTTTCTAGTTTAGAGTCCTTATATAATTATTCGACTACGATTACTCACGCGCACTGCCAACCCCACCCTAGTCTCCCTACCCCCTCCCCCCAGTCTGGGTTTTTTACGCTTCCTTTTATAAGACTTTTAAAAGCAGAAAAGTAATGTGTTTTAATTAGTAAAGGTACTTCTCTCCTCTCCTGCTGTGTGAGCGTAGAAGCAAATGATAAAATGACAGTGCTCCAACATAGGACAATGCTTCGCGATCAAATCGAGAACCTACGCATTTTTCTTTAATTTTTTAAAAAATAAACAAATAAATAATTACTATATATTGATAATAACATATTAAACAAATTTTTATTCCGGTTCGATGCTCACCTTCGAGTCAACCTCTCCTAGCAAGAGAGCTCTGAGCTGTGCGCCAAAAGTGGCCAATGAGTTGCCAAAAAGATTAGCATCGGACGGAACAAAAGAAAAGCGCAGATAGAAGAGTCTGTTAAATGTTGGTAGGTGTAGAATATTAAAATCTAAGGTAGATATAGTTGTTAGAATTCGTTGAAAATATTTACCAAAAACAAAATGTAATCTCTTATTTGCTCGAACTATCTGATCTCGATCGAACAATCAATTCGACAGAAACTTACTTTTCGAATCGGGGCAAGATGCTCAAAGATTGTTCGCTGACGAAAAAGTCCGTTGGAAGCATCAACATGGCGAGTTGGGGACAATACAAGACGGCGAGTTCAAGCAGTCCATCGATGCGATCGCGCTTCCTCTCGCCGAACTTTAGCAAAAAGTTGAAGATTTCTGGTACACTGATGTGCAGTGAGCGGAGCGAGGAGGGGAATGCCGGAGGGCGCAACAACTCCTGGTAATTGCACAACGGAAGGCGCACTGCTTGCAGCGACGCGTGGTTGTGCAAGAGAGAGTATAGTCCCGCAAGGTTGTCCTACAAGTTTTTGTGTTTAGGCAACAAAAAAATGAAAGAAAAAAAGATTTAAAGAAAAATATAAGGTGGTGAGGATACTCACTGTTCAAACCAGTAGTATTACCACACTTAAGTAAGTAAGGGCCTCTTTGTCTGATCCGCCAAAGTCCTTTTTACTAGTGGATCCAAATGGCATCTTTAGGCTTTAGAGGTGCATTTCATCCCGAATATCCATCGGGGACGGATCCACAAATGTCGGGGATCCCCCCACCCCCGGTTGGGGATGTTCCCTCCGCGTGCTATTCTAATTATAGCTAGGGCATCTAAAAAAGGCATAAAAATCCAAAAAGGGTCAAAAGGCAAATAAAAATCGATATTAGATGGTTCAAATAATGTTGAAAATGTGTTTTACGTGGTTTTAGGCTATTATGTGTCCGCAGAAAAGGGCATTTGCCTTAAATTAGATGCCCTAATTATAGCTCACCATCGTGCTGGGTCGTTTGGGCGAAAAGTGCAAAATGGGCGTTTGGGCACAAAGTTCAAAAATGGATAACCTGCATGTACACACTAAAAACGCCTAAAAATCCAATAAAACCCAAAAATACTCCAAATTTCGGATTCGTTCATAAAATAGTATTTTAAAAATACCAAAGTTAAAGTCCCCGATAAGATCCTTAGAGTTCTGAAAAAGAGACTGTTTCGCTTTTTCCTAAGACCTTCAGGAATCGAAGCACATAAAAAGCCTAGCCTTTGAAAATTATATTGAAAAAATCATATTTAGAATTCAATTCCTATAAAAATTGTGAACAGACAAATAACATAAGAATCTGAAAAGTTTAGGTCGGCAATTTATTGGAAATAAGTGTGAGAAATCCTAAAGCCCATGGGTTTTCAGAAATATTTTTCTAAAATGTTTGGATTGAAAATATTCAAAGGCTTGTGGTTTTTTTACTTCAATCCTACACATCTTCAAGAAAAAGCGAAAGTCTCTTTTTCAGGATTCTAAAATAGGGACTTTATTGGGGATTTAACTTATTAATTTTATAAATCCGAAATGTTGGAGTATTTTTGGTATTTATTGGATTTTTAGGCGTTTTGTAGTGTGTACACGCAGGTTATCCATTTTTGCACTTTTCGCCCAAACGACATAACACCGCTCACCATATCTTTGGAGAAGTGGACGCTCTGCAGATGTTTCAAGTGTTTTGCCACCGCATACAAAGTGTGGTACAACACGGAGCCGTCGAAGCGCAAATGACGCAAATTGCCCAGCTTGGCCCATTGCTCCTCGGTGTTGTGCTTCCAGGGTATCGCAAAACTCAGCTCGCGAAGATGCAGGCCGCATCGATCGACGAGAGCCCGGAACTTGGGCAACTGAATGAAGTTAATTGCGGTGTACAGTAAATGTATCGAAAATTATAAGGATACAATTTGGATTTTATATCAATTACAACCATACATTAACAAGAGAGGGGTCAAGGGGGGTCTCGATCGCAAATTTCAGGGGATCGGGGGGCTCGATCGCAGAATGGGGGGGGGGGTCGGGGGAAAAAGAAGGAGAGAAAAAGAGAAAAAAGGAGATAAAAGAGGAAAAAAAGAAAAAAAAGAGAGAAAAAAGAGAAACTAAAAAAAAGAAAAGGGAAAAATGAAGACAACAAGACGATCCATTCAAAAATCTCGATCGCAAAATTTTGCGATCGAGCCCCCAATCTGCAAATGAGAACCCGAAAATCTCAATCGCAAAAATTTGTGATCGAGATTTTAAAAACCAAAAATTTTGGAAAAAGATGAAATTTTCAAAAAATTTCTGCCCATATATATTGAAATTCATAATCGCAAAATTTCGATCGAGAAATAAAATTCCGGCTTTTTATACTTTCGGCCTAGCAAGTCGTGAAAATTTTGGCCAGAAATGCACTTTTTCAACGTCATAGCGCCTTTAAACCCGACTAACCGTCTTCTTCCCTTGATTGTCAATTGTCAGCGTCCTAAATTCGGTCCAGGCATGTTTCTTGGCAACTGCTTGCCACAAACGGCAAACTCTCTCCAAACGGACACGCTCATTGGGTGAAAGAAAGGAGAAAATGCGGGCCTAAAATTAAACGATTTTGAATAAATAATCATCAAAAAACTTTGAAAAATCATTTGGGATATTTCGAAATCAATAAAAAGGGCCTAAAACACTAATAATTCTTACCAATAATTCAGGGACCAAATTGTTGATGGAAGTGAGTGACATTTTATTTAAAAAAGGTTTTTGCTTAACTGTAACAATAAATAATGTTTTTTAATTTGGAATTTAGATAGAAAAACTAATGAATTCATAATAATTTTATTTATTTTAGTCTAATTTCTATTTTCCTAGCATTTGAGCCAAAAAAATCATAAAAATATAAAACTTTAATTACGTAAATCATGTTCTTCATTCTCATTACATAATAAGTTATGGGAGTAGTAAGTCATTGTGACTTACTACTTATGGGTCAAGATCTCAAGATAATGTCATTATTCTTGAATTGAATTTAAACTCTTTTTTACCCATTTTTTAGTATCAAAAATTTATTTTCAGAAAAAAATTTTAAACCAAATTAGCAAATTTTTTGCTTGCCAAGGAATTTTTAAATTAAGTCTGTATACAAAAAATGCAATACCCAACATTTCAAATGCCTATAATTTGTCAAAATGATCCGAAATATTTATAATTTACAATAACTGATAATATTTTTTATTGGAGCAGAATTTTATTTAATTGGAGTTGGAGTGATTTTTGTCTTCATAATAGGAACCAAATGTTTTTAATAATATGGTATAAGTACATAATATGTAAAATGTTTTTTCCAAAAAATGAGATTTATGCCTTGAGAATGTGCATTTTATTGCCTGGGGCAGGGTCAAACACATGAAATGCAAAAAATGATTGGCGGTGTGTCTTAATTATTTTCCACACAAATTATCATCCATTTCTCTATCTTCTCTGTTTTCATTTACATTATGCCAAAGCTTACTGTAACGAAAGAGACCAGCCCAATTTTCGAATTCCCTGAACAACTTCCCTCATGTCTAATCTTCAAAAAAGGGCCTACAATCTTATAATTAGTCTGAACAAGAAAAATGGCAAAAAACACAATTTTAATTAATAACAATAAATTTTAAACTGTTCAAGAAATTTCAACTGAAAACCCTTTAATGATGCATTAAAAATGTCGGATTTTTTCCTGAAACAAAAGATTGTATTTTGAAATATGTGCAAAAATTTTAGCCTTGAGCAACCTGTTTCAATCCGCGTTTATCGGCAATGCCGTTGGATTCATAGTTATCACCAAGATCCATTATTGTTACAATTTCAATTTTGATCATTTTTACAAAAATATTTTTTTATTCAAAAAACAACATCTGTTTTATAAGAATCAATTAACAAAACAATATTCAAATAAAAAAAATAATTAGAACTTGTGTCCAAAATATTTAAGCCAAAGTTATTTGACAAATTAAAAATTTTTTCCGACAAGTTGGTACTTCTGGGATTTCGCCTACTAGACAAGGACAACAATTTCAGCATACCTCACCGTTAGTTATATTTTCCAAATAAAAATAATTAAATGGAAAATATATATTATGTGAATAATAATAAATAAATAAATATAAATATATAATACATGCTGTTGAATTCTTTTCCTCTTTTTTGATCTAATTAGATACTGCATATCTAAAATATTTGCACTCCCTTTATTGAAATATTTTACTATTAGTAATCATTTTTACATTGCTTAAACTCATCTCAGATAATAATTATTAGAGGGCTTCTAAGATGCTGATTTTGTCCATTTTCTTGTAATATTATACAATAAGCCTTGGTTATGGAAAATGGGCATTTAAAACTCCAATCAAATGTTAGTGCATTGTCGTTTATTCTTTTTTTAGTAATGCTCAACAAATTGCTCAAATCATTGCCAATTTTGATGCCTTGATTATCTCCATGAACCGTCTTCCTAAAAATTTGCCAACAGAGGAAAGATCTAAGGATGAAATTGCAAGAGCGGCTGGTGCTCCTAACTTTGAGACTTTAAATGGATGGAAGAATTCTGGTTTATATAGAAGTGAAAATTTATAAAAAAGATTTTTTTGTTTTCTTTTCGGTCAACTTCTTTTTTAGATATTCCGACGGCCCCAATGTCAATAAAAACACTTCCAAGGATGCCTGGCGGTCCGGTGCCCTATCTAGTGAATGGGAAATTGTACCTTCCTCCATCACGGTAAGTAATGGACCATTGTAGCTGTAAAAAGAATAGTGAATTGTTAAATATTTAAGTTTCGGAATGTTACTTAAGGATAAAATCCACCTTGATCGCCATTACTATCAGTTATATTTGCCTTTAAATTTTTTTATTTTTAGAGATAGAAGATCAAAGGGTAACGATAATGAAGCTAAAAATTGAGAAATTTTATTAAAAAATAGAATTTACTGCGCATGCACTAGATCATTTTTCAGTTCGCCTTCTCCAAGAAAGGGCGGCAAATCGAGCTCGCCATCTAGAGGAGGGCCTAGCTCACCGTCAGTCTTATATCTGTTATTATTTAATGAAGATTTGATCAAATTATATCATAAATTCTTTTTAATTTTCATAACTTTCAGACGCCGAAATGGTTAGATGAGTGATGATGGTCAAAATACGGAAGATTTAATTACGTTTATCTTAAATTAACACATTTTATTTTAAGACTTCATATATTGTATAGTTGATCTAGTTGGAAAATTGTTGCATAAATTTATAAAATACACAAGGTTTTTACAAAAAGTTTGGCATCACTAATTCTAAGGCAATTGGAAATGATCTTTATTATGCCAACCGTGACGGTATTCGTTAGTAAAGTGTCGTTGAGTATAATAAATTCAAATAAAAACTTTTTCTTTTTTTTCTATTTTTACCAGGTTGTGACTCTTTCTAGGGGCTCAAATTGGGTAATTAAACCGAATAATTGCTCACAAAAATTATTTTCTATGCCTTTCAAGATGTCGCCATCACACAGGTCGTGACTCTTTCTAAGGACTCCGATTCATCTTGCCCTCGCCGTTTAGTTGTCATCCCATCCCACTCGCTAACTATCGCGCTCGTCGTCTGTACCCTCTTGTAAAACCACACTATATCATCTTTTGAGCAATATTCCATCCCCTTTTCATGCTTTTACAATCACTCTCCCATCGCTTACGACCATACCGCGCTGAAAACACGCCATCCCGTCCGATCTGGCAAGTTAAGCAACGCTGGGCCTCCTTAGTACTTGGAATGGAGACGTCCTGGGAATCGGAGGTGTTATAAGCTTTTTTATTTTTTTAAATTTATTTTCTCATAATTTTTATATGTAAATTTAATATTTTTCTATTTTTACACACATGTTTGTCAAAATAAATAATAATTTAACCCACTGTAAATAAATAATATTTTGTACTTTCTTTTATATTTCTCGCATCTTTCTCCGCACAATAATCAGAAATAAAGCGGAAAATCCAAAGCGAATCACAAGTTGGGAAACCCCCGAATTTGGGCCCCAACAATTTTTTAGGTCATATTTTGCAAAAAATTTGCGGATATTTTGTGCATATTTTGAAATTTGAGCATATTTTGCGCGGCTACCCGACTTTTGAGGACCCGACTTTTGAGCACCCGACTATTGAGGACCCGACTATTGAGGACCCGACTATTGAGGACCCGACTATTGAGGACCCGACTATTGAGGACCCGACTATTGAGGACCCGACTTTTGAGGATTCTATAACTAGGGTTTTTACTTTTAGGGAATTTCCCTAAGCCAAAATAGGGACCTATTAGGGAGCAAAAAAGGGCCCAAATAGGGAGAAAATAGGGAGAAAGGTAGCGAAAATAGGCAAAAATTAAGCAAAAATAGGGAAATTTTTTTCACCAAAATATGATCTAAAAATTCAAAAATTTCGTTTAAAAAAATATTAAGCCTTTTTAAAACCAATTTAACCATATCTTGAGATGTTTTCATTATAAAAATTGAAGTTTCACAAAAAATATTTTAAAAAAAATCTCGAAATTTTTTCAAAAAAAAAATTGCGAAAAATTTGAATAAAAACTAAAAATTATCCCAAAATTTTGGGAAATAAAAATTTTCCAAAAAATTTTCGGAAAAAACTAAAAATTTTTTTCCAAAAAACTAAAATTTTCGGTTTTTATTGCATTTTTGTGAAGATTTTTTTTAAAAATAAGCCAAAATAGGGAGAAAATAGGGAAAAAATGGCGAAATAGGGAAAAATTTAGCCGCGCTTATAGAAATAGGGAAAATAGGGAAAAAAAGTTCATCAAAATACGTTCAAATATGTCTAAAAACGTGTTTTTGAGCGTTTCCCTACGTTTCCCTGTTTTTTAAAAAATAGGGAATTCCCTAAAAGTACCAACCCTATCTATAACTGATGAAGAGAAATAATTTTTTAAGAAATAATTTCAGAAATTATTTATAAATACTCTTAAAAATATATGACGAAATTAAAAAATAATGGGGTCGGTTTCGTAAAGCGTCCTCGTGCCGCATATCATTCGATTCCTCTCCCCAAGTGGAGCACGAATATGCAAAAATTTCTTACCGGAGATTACTAATATTGATGATGGGTTATAGTCCTCATAGCTAGACGGTTCAATAGGTGAGTGCTGAAAGGTTATTAATTTTTATATCTAGAGTCTTATTATTGGGCTCGCCTTCGGCAAGCCCAATAGTAAGAATCTGGGTATAAAATTAATAATCTTCCAGCCCGTATTGAACCGTGCATTTACCTAAGCCCCCAACGGCTCTCGTGCATAGCCGGGCTTTAATGAATACGAGATTTAGATTATTTGTCACTTTGTATGCATATAAATGGGAGTGTACAACAATTTTAATAAAACTATTAAACCTACTAATAAGTCGGTTCCTCAAATGTCGGGTCCCCAAATGTCAATATCCCCAAATGTCGTACCACGTTTTGCGCATATAAATTCGGACTATACTTATAAAATATTAGTTATAGTGCCCTCTTCTGCGAATCATGTTGGGTAAACTTGAATTTTTTCTTAGCACCGCTTCGCTTCAAATCTTGTTTAAATGTATTTTACGTGATTTTCAGGCTGTTCTGAAGCTTTTACATAAAAATCCGTACCCTATTTATAAGACAGCTTAGCATCAATTGTTGCTTGAGATCAGTTTTTCATAACTGGCTTCGATCACTGACCTGTCAATGAATGACTGGTTCCTATGTTACATAAAAAGCAGGGCTGCCAGGTCAAGGGTGCCTGAAAAAAGTACAACAGGATAAAAATTAAAGATTTTAGGTTCCAAAAAAGTACACTTCTTAAAAAGCTTAATTTTACTTTCCAAAGCAAAAAAAGACCATTTTTAACAGATTTTTTTTATCAAAAATTTGATGATTAAATTGTATATTTTTCATTAGCAACATTTGTTCCAATAATTTTCGATTATTGGAAATTTTATTATGCATCTCCTCGAACCAAGGTCGTAGCCAGGGGTCGGGTTTCGGGTTGGGGGCTTTTCAGAAATTTCTTTGTATTAAGAGGTGGCTGGTGGCGGCGGTCCTGATAGGGGCCGCCGGAGAAAATTTTGCAAAATAAGACCTTTTTCCTTAACAAAATCGGTCATTTTTTGAGTAAAATCTTCCAAAAATAAATCCAAAATAAGTACAAATTTTAGGAAAAAAGTGAATTCTCGCCCCTGAACTTGATCATTAAAAATTATATTTAAATTCTACAGTATAAAGGGGAGAAAATTGGTCATTTTTAGGCACAAATGCCACACGTTACATATAGGGTCTAAAAATCCCAAATTGGATTACTCTCTCCACCAACAACTCATTCCCTCCATCCAAGATGGAGAGGCAGTTAGGGATTTAGGCCTTCATTTCACATCCGATCTGAAATGGGAAGAACACATAAAAATTACAACTAATAAAGCCCTTAGAATTCAATTTGCCCTTTTAAGAACACTCAAGTCAAATAATCCTACCACTCTCATCCAATTGTACCAACTATATGTCAGACCAATACTCGAATTCGCTACTCNCCGCTCGTCTACAGGCACGACTACGGAACATTCAGACGGGCCCCGCTCGTCTACAGATGGGCCCTGCTCGACTACACGCTCGACCACAGTTCGATCAGACGGGCCCCATACATGGACAGACGTGATCTACGGGACGATCTGATGTGCTGGCGGGACTTCATAAATTAAAGAGGGAGATGTTGGATATGTGATACATGATAATATGATTCTTCTTGTGATGATATTTTCCATTGTCATTATGTATTTCCTTCTCTCTCTCATTCTAAACCTGAGTCTCACGTCACCTATATATGCAAATCATTTTGCTCATTCTTCGCTCATTCTGTCCTCATTCCTCCCCTCATTCCTTGCTCATTATTCTATTGTATTGTCATCAATAAACTATTATTCTTCATTGTGTCTCTTGGCTTCTTACGACGACCCAAGGATACAACAAGTTGCATTGGGCAACAACAACAACAACATAACCCTTTTCTGAAAAAAGACATTGAGCAGATCGAAAAAGTCCAAAAAATCTTCCTCAAAATAATCTATAAGCGTTCTAAACCAAATTTGCCAATTCCAGAATATTCTGAGCTAATCCGCCATTTTAAGATTGAAAGTTTAGAACACCGGCGCTTAAAGACTGATCTTATAACTTTTCATAAAACTCTGCATGGATCCATAAAATTAGACCACAAGAATGCTTACACAATCAAAGAAACCACTACCCGTGGGGACCTTTTTAAAATTTTTGTCCCGGTTTCGTCGTCCAAAATTCGTAATAACTCATTTTTTATTAGAGTCCCGAAAATTTATTCAAAACTCCCACAAAATATTCGTAAAAATAATCCAATTTGTTTTGCTAAACTCTTAGATGATTTTGATTTGTCACCCCTTTTCGACCCTTTTCCTGGATCTCGACAAATCTGACTTTATTTCGTGCTGCTGTTCTATTTATTTGTTGTTTCACTTATTTCTTTGTTTTGATTTGACGCCCTAGAGGCAGAATAAAATACAATACAAGAAGCCAGAGTCAAATTCTGCAGTACAGCCTTCAAAACGGTAAAGTAGGTAAGAATAACAGTAGAAGTGCAGTAATAGAAGGCATTATATAATATTGCTACTTTACCTTTAAAAAATTAAAAGAAAGATGAACACAAAAATTTTTAAAGGGCGAATGAAATGGGCTAGACAGAATCCATCGCTAAATTTATAATTTCTTTTGCATTTTTAAGAAGAACTTCAGGCCTAGCAATTTTACGACCATGAATTATAAATAAAAAATTATTTACTAATTCAGAATATTTGGCCCAATCCCAAAAGAAATTCTAAATATATGGTGAGTATATTTTTTTGTGTATGTGTCTATCAGGTGACTCAAAATTATATTATTATTATTATCATTCATTTTTTTGAGTACCAGAGGTCAACTTCTATAAAAAAAAATTTTTATTCAAGATTGTATTGGACATTCAATAATTTATCAATGTATCGAATAAATTTTCGATCACACGCCGATGCGATTTTGGTGAATCAATGATCAGGATTGATTTTTGACTATTCCATTTAAAAAAAATTTAATATTCCCATGAATTTGACGAATTATTTGCCTTTTCAACTTATTTCACTGAATAAATAAATTCGCCAGCATGGTTATATTTTTCTATTTATTATATTTAGGGTTTAGGGTATAAAATAAGTTAGCGAACCTCATCATGGATTTTGCAAAAATATTTTTAAAAATCAAATTAAATAATTGAATCTTCCAAAATTCCAACAACAGGGCTGCATACTCGGACAATCGAAAGCACATGGTAGAAATTAAAATCAGGGCACAAAAGCACACAATACACATCGATCTGTTTTTGCAAGCTATTTTTGTGATTTTTTTTATGGCGCCGACAATTTGATGGACCCAATGTTTTTTCCATTTTTTTGTCTCAAATTGCTAAAAAATTACCCTGTTGACTCTTATAATATTGTTTTTAATATTTTTTATAAAAAAGATAAAAAATCCGAAATTTTGAGGGTCAAAATGTGGATAAACCTGACAAGTACCGAAGATAGCTAGTTGATTCCAGTACGGAGCATCAATTTTTTCTAACAATTTTATTTCAAAACAAAATTAAATTGTCAAAATAAAAATGTTTTAATAAAATATGTAACAACTTTTGAATTTATTTTTAAGAATAAAATGGAGAAACCTTTGGAAGAAAATTCATCGAAAAATGGCAATGAAGTGTTGAATAAATCGAAAAAATAATGGTCAAAATTCAAGAGAAAACGGAAAATATTTTATTTATTTTTTTATGTCTAGATTTTCTTTTAATCAAAATTTATGCCATCAAGTTAAAGAAGAATATATATTATAAATATATAAATGGAATAACAGTCAAACCAAAAAATAGGTAAGAATAATCCCCTGAGTGCTTGCAAAAAATAAATCCAATTCAATTTTAGGTCAGTCCATCCGCTGTATTAAATTGCATAGTTTCAAAGCAATGAGAAATCAAAAATGAAATCATTTTCATCCTCAGACTCCTTGATCTGACTCAATTGAATACAGCATCCAAGTCCGATGGTTTTGACTGCAAATGCCATATCCACGCCCTTGCCCAACTTCAACTCGCTCAAGTGTGCAGTCTCTAAAATTATAAAAAGTCGTTTTTTTGAAACTTTTTATTTTATTTCTGGAGCTTCTAGTTGTATGTGGTATTGTGTTAAAAACAAAAGTCAAATTTCAAAATTTTGACTTTTTACCGAAAATGGTTTTTTATTTCCAAATCATAAACAAAAAACATTATTCATTTAATGTATTTCCATCAATCATGAATGAGCTCGGCTTACCAATTTTGCTCTATTTAATGATTTATAAAATTGTATTAAATCATTTTTATAAAAAATTAACTTTTTTTATAATGTATTTAGTGAATTATTAAAATCAATCGAAACAACTTGAGAGCTAAGCAAAATTGATATAATTATGTTCATATATTATCGAAAAAAGTTTTCAGGTTTGAATGAAAAGAAGACTATATCTTTATTTAAAATTGTCTCATGCTCGCTGTATTCAATTTTTATTTTTCTATTTTGATGCTTTCAGTAATCAATTTTACGATTTCTACAGACCAACAACCTTGAGTCGAATTTGAGTTGAATTTGTTTTAATTTTTGCATTATGTATAGAGTATTCCCCTTTTTACTCCTAGCTTACTTTCCAGCTCTCCGTCGTTCGTAAAATATAATTCCCCCTTCGACATTTTGAGAGCGCAACAAATCACGCGACCGCCATGAAGTACCATCCCATTTTTATCGGAGAGCTCATAAACTGACGTGAATATATGGAAACTATTCAATTCGTTGGTCTTTTGGGTTATCCCGATCTGAAGGTGACAGCTAAAAGATAAAAAAGTTAGCACAATAAAAGGAAAATTGGGCGCCGATTGAATAGCTTTGAACGGTGCTGAGTCGTTTTGCAAAAAATATCAAAATGGGCGTTTTGCAAAAAAATATCAAAACCCAATACCTTCTTCAAAAACTTTTTTGTTAGACCCGTTATATCAAAAGTGTAAAAAACAAAATTGTGTAGAATTTTATTCTCTATCTGCTGGTATTTTTAATTTTTCGAAATTCGAACAAAAAGTTCGAAATTTATGGAAAATATCGAAAAAGAGGGTATTTCACGAAAATTTCGAACTTTTTGTTCGAATTTTAAAAATACCAGCAGATAGAGAATAAAATTCTACACAATTTTGCTTTTTATACTTTTGGTCTAACGAGTCTAACAAAAAAGTTTTTGGAGAACTTATTGGGTTTTGATATTTTTTTGCAAAACGCCCATTTTGATTTTTTTGCAAAACGACAAAGCACCCTTTGAAGTAATAATTTTATAAAGCGGATCTCTTTCACTGAAGTGACAGAGAAATAAAAAACAAAACAGCATGTAGAAATTTCTTCATTAAATAATAGAGTCAAAAATAAATTTCCAATTTAATGGAATTTTTGCGCTGATTCTATCTATATTTGTAGGGAATCACTCGCATCTTACACTACAATTCCCACCCTAAATGTTCAAAGCATAATAAATCTACCCTACTAATTCAAAGTGTCAGTCCGTGTGTCACAAACTTTTAAAGCCTTTTTTCAAAATATTTTTGACACGATTATTTTTGGCGCTATTTTGAAATTTGAAACCTAAAAAAATGAACGGTCTTTTTTTCCTTCTTAATCAAACTTTACTGTTGAAAGCATGGAATGAAAAAGAACGAAGAACGAATGCAATAAAATGCTTTCACTATTTAAAAATTTAAAAAATATAATTTTTTTAATGAACGATTAAAATTTTTTTCATTTGATAAATCGATTTTCTTTTTGGGGACTAGAAGTGAAAAAAGTTAGGAGATATAAAGTGCCACCACGAGCGTTGGGTGCGGAGCGAAGCGACGCACCCAACGCTCATAACTAACTAAGTAACTAACTAAGTAAGCTAAAAATACAAATTAAAATTGAGCCTAAATTTAACTATGGTATGAGTTACTTAGTAAGTCGAATTGATCAATTGTTTAATTCGGAAAGGCAAATTTCATAGCTAATTTAATGCTCTATCTGTTGACACCAAAATTTTCTAAATTGAGCATGACCTTAGTTATTATGATTGGGAGCATTCAGGGTGCGGGTTATCAGACAAAATTCGAAAAATGTATGGCAAAATCGAAAAATCTGTGCAAAATCCAGATCCCAGTTTGAAATAACGATATACCTATCAAATAATAATATCCAAAATAATAAAAATTAAAAAGAGCTCCAAAAAGGCATAATATATCTATACCGGCAAGCGGCAATCAAATGATAGACTAGCAAGAGGATTATGGATTATGTTTTAAAAAAACACACAGAGGCAACTTTTTTTGCGAAATTAAAGGCAACAAATACTCTGATAAAAACCATTATAACAAACTTTCAACTACTTCTAAGATTTATTTTACTAATTATTAGTTTTTTTTGCTCTCATTTTTAATTTGATGACCTCATACCTTATATATACTCACCCTTTAGGAAATTTGATGATCTTTAGCTCGAAGTATAAAATCCCAAGTTCTTTTGACGGAAGCGAATCCATAGCACGAATCAGTCCATAGTCTGAGTCTAAAATAAAAAGTAACATAATATAAAATTATTTTATTTATAATTTACCTTTTGAAATAACCCGTCCATTCTTAAAAAACTCTAGTGACCCCTCAATTTCAGCGACATTCCAACAATCGGACACTGTTTTTATGCTCTAAATTTAGCAAAAATATTTATGTAAAGTGATTTGATATGTAACAAAATTTATCTTATTATTTAATTTATAAATTTTTTAAAATTTGAGTATTATTTTTTGGTGATTTTTATTTCATTTTTCATAAAAAAATATAATAGATATGAAATTTGAGATTTTTTCTCATAAAGTAAAAATTGAACTTACATTACTTTGGTGTTTATAAATGATTTTCCAAATGATTTACGGTCTTACTCCGATTTTTGGGTCCGTAATTGAGTTGTCCGATGACTCCTGCTGAGTTCCTTGAGCATGCGTAGCCATTTGACCCATAGACTCTTCTTGTCTTAATGAAAGTAAAGGATTAGAAAATTTAAATTTCAAAGTAAATGAATTATGTAAATTTTTTTGAAGATCATGGATTTTGGATCCTCATGTTTGAAGATATTTTTAGAAATTTTTTGCTATTTAATATTTTCAAATTATTTATTATTTAATTTTGAATTACCGTATTTCCTCTAATTTAATGGTATACCATAAAAATTTTCAATCTCGGCCGATAGGTAGGTACCACTAAATTAGAGGGTACCATTAAATTAGAAGGGTACTATTAAATTTTTCAACCTTATCCTGATGTAAAATTTTATTTAAATTTTTTTTATTGAAAATGAAGAACGGCTTTTCTTTGGCTGAGTAGGTCCCTCAGTTTCGCTTTTTTCTGATTCTTCACTAATGTCGACAACATTAATTTGATCAC
>LDKF01001042.1:29437-52140 GCA_001026735.1 Rotylenchulus reniformis
CATTATTCTAAAAATAATATTGCAACTATCATAAAATAATGTAAAATTAGTTTGCAAAAATGGTTTGTAAAAATCTTTTATTTTTACTAAATTCCTTCGCAATTGCCATAAGGTTTAAAGTATACCATAAAATTAGAGGGGTACCAGTAAATTAATCAATCTCATTTGAAACATACCACTAAATTAGAGGGTACCATTAAATTAGAGGAAATACGGTATCCTTTCTTGACAATTGAACCCTCATTACAAGTTTCGGAATGATCATTGCCTCCACAATGAGTGTACCATTTAGTTCCGTAACCAGTTGCAATGGTGACACCAACAAGCTCTATTACGAATCAAATCAATTTTAATAATTTAAAATTTTATTTAAATTCAAATATCACTCCAATAAATAATCCAATCTCGCTGTTGCTGGTGCTGAATTTGTGATTCTGGTCTGCACTTGCGATTTTCTTGGTGCACGGTTTTACGGACACGTGACATATGACATTGGCGACATAACTCCAATCGGCAGGAGCTTAATGATTATTTTTGAAATGCTATAATTTTCAAATTTTGTAGTTTTGTAAATCTTTTTATAATTTTCAATCAATTAATTATTACCGGATATTAGTGTTTAGAAGCATGAAATACAATTAAAAACTATTATTTTGGGTCAGATAGCTAAGCGTAAAAATTTAAATAATTAATATTTTGGCAATTTTAGCAAAATAAAAATTCAGGCCGTAATTATCATTATCCATAAGCAGTTTAGTAGTGCTCATTTTTAAAAACAACGAGAAATTTTCATTTACAATAATATAAAATAATTGACCTAATTTATTGTCAAACTCACAAATATGTCGTGTATGGTTTTTTATATTCTACCTACACATACATAATAAACTCAACAAAATTACAAATTTTTTCAATTTATCAGATTATTATATAAAATTAAAGAATTTATCTCAACTTATATAATTCTCGAAAGAGGTGGCTAAATTCTTTGAGGCATTTACGGGACCTATTCAAAGGATAATCATGAATTTAGTTCTATGTCAATACCCAAACCGTCAAAGACTACTGCAATGCTCGATCTAAACATTTCCCCCATGTAATAATTTCGAAAAAAACAAAGCAAAGAATCGGTTATATTCTGCATGGAAAACTAGGGTTTTAAAAATTTCTGGGATTACGGACCATCATTGATGATTTCATAAAAAATTGTTGAATAAAAAAAACATTGCTCGCTCCACTGGGAAGTTTATAATTCAAATGTAAATTTACCATATCTAGATAAATTAAATATTATGTTCAAATGCATAGTTAGAAAAATGCATTTTTAGTGGCAAAAAAGTGGCATATTTGAATTACCGTAAAACCCCTATTATAGCCCCCCCTCCTAATTGAACCCCCCCTCCTAATAGACCCCCCCTCTGGAGGGGGGTTGAAAAATATAGCCCCCCCTCCTAATTGAACCCCCGGGGGTTCTAGCCAAAAATTTGATTTTTATATATGGAAAAAGAAAAATTTTCAAAATTCAATGTAATCATTGCTATCATAGTCTTAATGCGAGCATTTCTCATCTTTGTAAAATTTTTAGAGTCATTTATTTTTTAGAACCCCGCTTTTAAGGTTGTATTTTGTCTAGGACCTCATTCTTAGGGGTCTATTTTGGTCCAGGACCTCATTCTTAGGGGTCTATTTTGGTCCAGGACCTCATTCTTAAGGGTGTATTTTAGTCCGAGACCTCATTCTTAGGGGTCTATTTTGGTCCAGGACCTCATTCTTAGGGGTCTATNTTTAAAGAATTTTGGAAATTTTTTCTTGCAAAATGGCTCAATTTTTCTACCAAATGACCCTTCATTTTTCAAAAATGGAGTCGAAAAATAGTGCCCCCCTCTTCGTCGGTGAGGTTGAAATATATAACCCCCCCTTCTAATTGAACCCCCCCTCCTAATAGACCCCCCCTCTGGAGGGGGGTTGAAAAATATAACCCCCGGGGGTTATAATAGGGGTTTTACGGTAGGCTGCTTTTTAATGGTATATACCTATGTTGATGTATACTGGTCATATAGGTACTCACCTAAACCATTCCCGCCGCTGCAATGCACATAGCAATAAAGAGAATTGAGGACATTCACAACTCTGATGTTCCATGCCAACTGATGGAAGGCCACGAGGGGACTGGTTCGTTGTTGTCCAGGATTGTTGGCAAACTCAGAGAAATTGTCAATTTCGAGTCGAAACATTAGAATTCTTAGTTCGATAGACATTTCAGCGATGAAATTATCTTGAAAGAAAAACTAAAACAAAATCCAATTTTTTTCGTCTATATAGAAAATTTCAAAGGTGAGTGGTAGAAATTCTAAAATGTCCACTTAATGTGAAACTCAAAAAGTGCCATTTAAAAATTCCAATAGAACAAAAATCTAACAAAACATTTAAAAAATCCAATTAACAAGCATTAACAAGCAGAGCCAGCTGGCGGGTCAAAAAATACTGCTGGTTTTTGATGAATCTAGGGTTTTTTTAAGCTTCCTTATACCGAAAACTAATCTCAAAATATATATTCCAACACCGTACCCCTCCCCCGTTATAAATTTAGCATTTCTATTTTTAGATTTTATACTGTACATAGGTATGTATTATAGTGTCAATTCTATTCAGTCAACAGGAACTTTTAAAGCTTCGACTTACACCCTTTCCAATTTTCAAATATCGAATAAAAACTGGGTGTATAAAGAAAATTAAATTTTTTTAATTGGAAAGACAGGGATTGGAGAGTTTTTCATTCATCAAAATAAGGCGGAAAATAATGGAAATCCTGATCAATTCCGACCATTTGATTTAATAAATGGTTTTTATTTGCAACATGAAAATTTTGAATTTTTTGAATTTATGAATAATTTTTTGTCGGCATCTGATTGGAATTCTTTTAGAATGAAAAAATTTATTAAATATTAGAAGAATATGTATTGGGAAATTTGGTGATTTTTATTTAACAAAATGCACCTTTACTATGAATATATATTGGTGTGCATAGGTTGAGATCCCTAATAAAATCCTTTTTTTGCTCGAGGAAAAATTTACGCTGAATTTGTTCCGTTGATGGAAAACTTCCCATCTATGTAGGATCTAGGTACATATTGTGTGTCACAGCACCAATACCAATCATAATCTAACCAGTATTCTCCTATGGCAAATAAATGACACTTTAACTTGTGGGAAAAATTGTGCATGTGAAATGCCACATAATTAAAATATCTATATCCATATCTAGAATTAAATATTTTGAGGTCTTCAAAAATCCCTAATATAATGGCATTTTGAGTCAAAATGAGAAACATTTTCAACTAATTAAAATATTAATAACCCATTTTTTGGTTCCTATTCAGTCAAGTAAGTAGTTTAAAAAATCAATTATTCTAACTTGTTTTTTATCATTTTTCCTAATGATCACGATCTCCGTCAGTTATATAATTAAACAATTAAAATTTCCACTTTGTATTTTAAATTACAGATGGCATGGCTAGTGCAGTTGATGATCTTTGTAAGAAATTCCGAGGAAAATTAATGAAATATTTGATGGTATTGGAAAAACATTTATTTTTTTTTGGCAGTTTAGAGGATAAATTAGAAGTATTGAATCAATCAAACTGAATCAAAATGACAGTTTTTCACCATCATTATGCACATTCGGCTTAATTTTTGTTCATTAATCTAAAGCGGAAGTGAAGCGGAAGGATGAGGGAATGAAGCGGAAGGTTGCGGAGATGAACCGCAAGGGTTCAGAGGTGAAGCGGAAGGCTGGATTCGAAACTTGGTTTGGCCGAATCTTAGGGCAGCGTGCAAAAGGCACCTGATTTTCATATAAAATTGCTTACAATTGTGTCAATAAATTTAAAAAATTATTTTTACTTTGAATTCTTTTAAATTTGACATGAATCTTATTATAAAATTTTATTGAATTTTGGCGAAAATTAAAGAATATTGAAATTTGCTCCTATTTTTATCAAAAAATTGCTCATTTCTTTTATGTTGATTCACTGGAATTGAGGGAAAAAATCTAATTTTTCGTATTCATTAAATATTTTATACCAATTTATAATTAAAATTTAATTTTTTTTCTATCAGTATCTATAAATAATGCTCATTTCTCTGCTTGTTTTGCCCATTGCCCTATTTCTGTCCTTCTGCTTCTCAGCTCATTGCCTTCATCAGTCATACTCCGCCGTACTAATAAATTCAACCCCAAGCAATACAATTTGATGCGCCGTTTAAAGGAACTTTCAGTTTTGGCCTACAATAACTACGAACCTAATTTCTATGAAACGATTTATAATTACAAACCTGTATTATAACCTCCGGGGGTTACATTTTTCAACCCCCCTTCATTGGGGGGTCTATTACAGGGGAGTTCAGTTAGGAAGGTGGCTATATATTTCAACCTCGGAGTGGAAAGGGGGGTACTATTTTTCGACCCCATTTAAGAATTTTGAAGGGTCATTTTGTAGAAAAATTGAGCCATTTTTCAAGAAAAAATCTCAACAATCTTTAAAAATTAGCTCAATCAGTGCCTTAATTTCTGAAATTTTTCAAAAAAAAATTCAAAAAGGGGTCCTGGACCAAAATAAACCCCTAGAGATGAGGTCCCGGACCAAAATAAACCCCTAAAGATGAGATCCTGAACTAAAATACACCCCTAAAAATAGGGTTCTAGAAAATAAATACCCTCTAAAATTTTACCAAGATGAAAAATGATCGCATTGATGAAAGAGACTACGATAGCGCATATTCCATTGAATTTTGAAAATTTTTGCTCAATTGCAGGGGGGTTATAACTTGTAATACAGGTTTTACGGTATGTATATAAAGATGTGGAATTAATCTTGCGAAAAATTGGTAAATTCTTATATTTAAAAAAGAACATTTTAGTGATCTTTTAAAAATGTGTTAGATTATTATTAATTTATTAACTCTGCCTTATAGACAACCTTTGATGGCATAGTTCACCGGCAAGCTTGAAATTAGAAGAGATTTTTGTGTGCAATAATATCTCCGTGCTAAACACTCTACTGCAATCCCTGCAAACATTTTTTTTCCACATTTTTTTTCTGCAAACATTTCAGTTTGCCTGCAGGGCAATATGCGCCGTCGCCGCTGTACACACCCATACTGTTTATCAGTGATTTCGCCGCGTGCGTTTCGAATAGATATAAGAAACAATGTCACAATCAGTGTTGTTAAAAGCTCCGACTCCGACTCCGGAGTCGGAGTCGGAGCCGGAGCCAAATTGTAGGAAAGGCCGGAGCCCGGAGTCGGAGTCGGAGCAAATTTTTTTCGGAGCCGGAGCCCGGAGTCGGAGTCGGAGCGAAAATTTTTTGGAAAAGCTCCGACTCCGGGAAAGTTATGGTGGAGCAGGTAAATTTTTGAGAAAAAAGAGGGAGAAAATGTATTTTTGGGCGAAAAAGTTCAAAAAATGCACACTATTTCTCTTCCTCTATGTATTTTTCTCTACCACATACACGGAGGGAGAGCAGAGAGCCTATGTCTATGAACTACAAAACGCCGTAGAAATACGAAATACCGAAAGGTTCAGATGACAAATCATCGAATAATTTTGTTTTTGATAATAAAGCCTTGGTATGTGAAAAGTGTTAATTTTTTTAACGAAAATCTTGACTTTGAAAATTTTTTGAAAATTATTAGCGGATTTTTGAAAATTTTAGAAAAATTTTTTCTGAATTTTTGAAAATTATTAGCGGATTTTTGAAAATTTTAGAAAAATTTTTTCTGAATTTTTGAAAATTTTTGACTTTTGATAATTTTAGAAAATTAGTAAAAATTCTTTGAATTTTTTGTAAAATTCTTTTGCGAAAATTTTGTAGAATTTTATAAAAAATGTTTTAAATTTTTTCGAAATTTTTGGATGCATTAAAAATTTTGAAATTTTTTGGAGCCGGAGTCAAATCGGAGTCGGAGCCGGAGTCGGAGCAAAAATTTCTCGGAGCCGGAGCCCGGAGTCGGAGTCAGAGCAAAAATTTCTCGGAGCCGGAGCCCGGAGTCGGAGCAAAATTTTCTGATTTTAACAACACTGGTCACAATTTCTGTTTTGACACCTGTTAATTTAATAGTAGCGGAACATGAATGTGCGAAAAATTTAAGAGAATTAATCAATTTGGTTATTTTTACAAAAAATCATTATTAAATTCGGCTTGTCCGATATAAGAAAATTTTACTTTGGTTTTAGCTAATAAAGCTAAAATCTAAGTAAAATTTCTTTATGCTTTCTAATTTTCAAAATTGAAAATATCTAACAAGTGGTCCTTTTACCGTATTTTCTCTAGTAAGTCCTCCCTCTCAATAATTTCCCCTCTCAAATAGGCCCCCTCTGGAATAGGGTCGAAAAATAGGTAAGTCCCCCCTCCCAATAAATCCCCCGGGGAGTTATCAAAATTTTTCATTTTTATTCATAGATTTATAATTATAATATTATTGTATTTTTTAAATCTACGTTGAAAATAAAATAATTGTTGTAAAAATTTAGAACATTCTTTATAAATTTTCATAATTATCGAAAAATTAATTTTAAAAAATATTTCATTTTTGAGGGTTATTTTTATACAGTCTCAATTTTTAGAGATGTAATTTGGTGAGGAGCCCGTTTTTAGGGGTGTATTTTGATCCAAGAAAAAATTTCGCGATTTAACTTATTAGTTAGACTTTTAGAGAAAAATTTTGAAAAATTGAGTTTTTTTAAGAAATTTGTCGATCTTGGAATATTTTTTGACTCGATGTTCCAAAATTTTTCCCCGATAAATGGAAAAAATTATTAGTCTATTTCGGTGCTTGTCCGTTAGTCCAAAATCCCAAACCCAACGGTGCTAGAAAAAGCCAAGGGACTATGATCAAATAATATATAATGGCTAAAGAGATAAAACGACTAAAAAGATGTGATTAATAAAAAAAAATTACAAGTAAAAAATCATTAACTAATAAAAAATAAAATAATTAATGAATTTTTGGAAATTTCTGCAAAATTATTTAATAAATAATTAAGCTTGCAACTTTTTAAATAAAAATTTTTTAATTTTTCTCTTTACTAATTTTCGATACAGAAATTTTGATTTTAGGCCTTTAAGTTTTTTGTGGTAGAAATAAAAAAAAATGGGTCATTTAATTTTATCGCATAACGCATCGAACCATATGTGAAGAAAGTGCCCTCGGGTGCTTTCCTCAGAATCTAATTACCCACGGAACTGGTGCTGATGGTGGTGGACAAAAAGGACAAGTTGATGTCGAATTTGTTTATTTGTAAGCCTCAAGTTTGGGTAATTAAACCCGAACAAAATACGCGAAAAATGTATGAGCGATCAAACTTGGAAAGACAAAATTTAGAATTTAAGGCCATCAAAAATAGAGGGAAATTAAATTGATAAGGCAATTTTAGAGGCAAAATAGGCAATTTAGGCAAAGGATAAAAAAAAAATTAGCTACTAAACTAAGGAGGTAAATTTGAACACTGAATTTTCAGGAAAATCTAGAAAAGTATAATAGGCTTAAATGGGTAAAAATGATAATGCGAAACCTTCCCCTTCTCCTTACTTTATCTCCTCATTTTTAGGGGTAATTTCTTACCGTAACCCCAAGGAATTTTGCTTAGGAATTTTCATCCTAAGAAATGTCGAAAGGTTAAGGTTTTCACCCCAAGCTTAATTCATCCTTCCATAAAACGCGACCGATAGTCGCGATGGACGGGAAGGGTGATGGAATGAATGATTGTTCCCCCTTCAGGGGATGTTTCCCCCGTCCCTTCGGCGGATTCGCCTTACAGTGGATCCGCCTCTTCGGCCGGATGGAGAAGGAGAGAGCGCAGGCCAGAGAAGACAGAGAAGGCTTGGGCTTCTCTGGCCTGCCCTAGAGGAGATAAACAAAGGAGGAGAGGGAAGGGAACAAAGATGGGAAAATGGTGGAGAGCATTTTTGAGGGAAGGAAAATTTGAACCAAATTTACATATGTCGGAGGAAAATAAATAAAAATTATTTACAAAATATTTTTATATTCATTTTTCGCGATCCGATCATCCGGATTCTGAACAATATGGAGTGCTGTAGAAACGACCATCGCGAGAATGTGCAATGCTCCAGCCCTCAAAAAAATAAAAAATTCGTTAAAAATCAATGCAATACATCTTCATTTCGAAAGTCTCGGTCATATTTTGGGTCGAAGTATTCAGGATTCAGATATTATTGAGCAAACTATTTTTAATATTTTAGAAAAATGTTTTAACCACCAAAATGTTTTCAAAATTTTTTTTACTGTTATATGTCTTTTTTATGATAAAATAACTGTACACTCTTATTTTAACTAAAAAATTACAGCACACTTCCAATTGCTTCCATAAGGATAAATATACTAAATCTATTATTTTCTATTAAATAAATTTAAACCGAAAAAAAGGAATCAAAATAGTTCAACAAAAGTGTTTTAACAGTGGACTTTTAAATGGTACAGAGAATGATCTTTTCGAAGGTTAAACTTTGACAAAGCGGACGAATGATATATGTTCCCAGGCATCCAATAAACACCAAGTGATCAATTCCCTGATCATGGTTTACGGCATCCCCATCTTCGATCATATAGACCACATCCAACAGGCTCGCATTGATGTTTTTCAGGGTTATAGAAACATGCTGAAAAATTTGAATTAGGGAAGAAAAAATAAAAAATTGAACATAGTTAACCATCGACGCTGGATTGGGCATTAAAAGACAGGGTCAGCAACAGCAGGATGAAGGCGAAGAACAAGCGCAACAGAATTGGCGACATTTTTCAGGAAGTTGTGGGATGAAACTGAATGTATGAATGAATGAATTGATACTTCTTCGCTTTTTTGAAGGCCTTTTATAGCGAAACTTACAGGCCAAAAGCTGATCGATTTGATGACAAACCAATTTGAAAAAATCTGACCAAAAAGAGGCACCAAAAATGGAAAGTGCAATATGGTGGTGGCGCCAGACCAGCTATTTTTGGCATTGTGGGGTTTGCCCTTTTTCGCTCTTCCGCAGCTGATCCCAAAATATATATCCCAATTTAATTATTGCACTTTTTATGGGTTTTCAGCTGATCGATCACTAGACGCCAAAAATGGATTAGGAAATATTTCTTAAAAAATCAGCATTCATTCATTCATCATATGATGATGCTTAAAAAAGACATTTTCCATTTTCTTTCACAATTAAATTCGAAAAGACCACTTTTCTAATTAGTGATTTTTTTAAATTTTCCTGGCGGCCCATAAAGGGACTGCCGACACACCAAATGAATAAAATTGTTCGAGGCAAATTTTTTAGAGCAATTTATTTTTTGAAATTTAAGAAGTCTCGAGTGTCAAAGTATCGGAATATCGTGTATCATTACCCAGTATCGGTATTGGGTCCAAATATTTGTATCGAGTATCGAATAACGGAAATATTCATGTATCGAACATCACTACCATCCACCCAGCTCCGAATGGAACCATCATCCGATCTGTTGAGCAAATTTTTCAGCGTAATTTCAGAAAAAATAATTTCGCTGAAAATTTAATTTCAGGGGTAGTTCCCCCAGATTTACGGTCTCAGTACCTCATCTTTGTTTACGGTCTTAGGGTACTCCTTATTATTAGCTCGTCTTTGTTTACGGCCTCAGCAGGGTACTCATTATTATTCTAAATAATAGTTATTTGTTATTTCGGCCTTTAAACTAGGGTGCCACGGGACCCGGGACCGGGCCGGGATCCCGGTCACCCCGGGACTGGATTCCCGGTCCCGATCCCTTTTCAAAAACCTGGAAACCCGGTCCCGATTTTCAGAGCAGGGACTGACCGGGACTGAAAACGCACCCCTAAGAATGGCATTTTTGGCAAAATTTTGAAAAAATTNCTTTTATAGCGAAACTTACAGGCCAAAAGCTGATCGATTTGATGACAAACCAATTTGAAAAAATCTGACCAAAAAGAGGCACCAAAAATGGAAAGTGCAATATGGTGGTGGCGCCAGACCAGCTATTTTTGGCATTGTGGGGTTTGCCCTTTTTCGCTCTTCCGCAGCTGATCCCAAAATATATATCCCAATTTAATTATTGCACTTTTTATGGGTTTTCAGCTGATCGATCACTAGACGCCAAAAATGGATTAGGAAATATTTCTTAAAAAATCAGCATTCATTCATTCATCATATGATGATGCTTAAAAAAGACATTTTCCATTTTCTTTCACAATTAAATTCGAAAAGACCACTTTTCTAATTAGTGATTTTTTTAAATTTTCCTGGCGGCCCATAAAGGGACTGCCGACACACCAAATGAATAAAATTGTTCGAGGCAAATTTTTTAGAGCAATTTATTTTTTGAAATTTAAGAAGTCTCGAGTGTCAAAGTATCGGAATATCGTGTATCATTACCCAGTATCGGTATTGGGTCCAAATATTTGTATCGAGTATCGAATAACGGAAATATTCATGTATCGAACATCACTACCATCCACCCAGCTCCGAATGGAACCATCATCCGATCTGTTGAGCAAATTTTTCAGCGTAATTTCAGAAAAAATAATTTCGCTGAAAATTTAATTTCAGGGGTAGTTCCCCCAGATTTACGGTCTCAGTACCTCATCTTTGTTTACGGTCTTAGGGTACTCCTTATTATTAGCTCGTCTTTGTTTACGGCCTCAGCAGGGTACTCATTATTATTCTAAATAATAGTTATTTGTTATTTCGGCCTTTAAACTAGGGTGCCACGGGACCCGGGACCGGGCCGGGATCCCGGTCACCCCGGGACTGGATTCCCGGTCCCGATCCCTTTTCAAAAACCTGGAAACCCGGTCCCGATTTTCAGAGCAGGGACTGACCGGGACTGAAAACGCACCCCTAAGAATGGCATTTTTGGCAAAATTTTGAAAAAATTTTAGTGAAAATTTTACATTTCAATAGTGAAATTTCTGTAAAAAATTAAAAAAATTTTGCTCTATAAAGTCAATACATAACAATCATCATAATCATTTTCACTCCAAACTCCATGCCTAACCATATCCAAAATAACAATGAACGCAGAAGACACCTTAAATGACAAAATTTCACAATAACTAAAACACTACAATAAACTAAAAATTAATTACTGGGACGTTTGAAGTTTTCTTTGTTTTTTTCTGAAATATGTTAACATTTATATATAATCAAATGGTTATAAAAGAATGTTCCAAAATGCCTCTCTTTTCCGCAATCCACAGTTATTGGGGTGAGGAATAAGTTCTGTCATAGTAGAAAGAAATCTTTTAAATTTTTATTTTTCAATTTGTAACCCTATATGAATTTGGTGTTAAATGAAAGCCTGAAGTCTTCTGATTCTTATAAAATTTTTATTAAAAATTTAGCTGCAATTTTCAATGCCGAAAAATTGTTTGTAAAAAGATGGCTCAAAGTGTAGAAATCCTGATCGGTTTATAAAAATTGTTGAAAATGCAGAGAAAAATGGAAAAAGATGACAGGCATAGACAATCAAATATGGAGAATTTGAACCTAGGCTTAAAAAATTTAATGGCCTTTTCGTGATTTTCTTGGGTGCTTGTCAAAGATAGAGACAATGCTCTCCAACCGCAGTTCCCGTCCGATAGAATCTCAAGTACATCTCCCGGTCCATAGTTATCAGTGACAAACTCAAATGGTGACCTATATTGGATAATGGGCATTCCACATCCATATTCCCAAGTTTCGCATATTTCTTGTTGAAATGCAACATCCGGAGGATTAAATAAAAATTTAAGCGTTGTACGTGCCATTGTAGCAACATGTTGAACTTAAAATTAATGAAATTTTCTCATTTTAAACCATTTCTACCTTTTTGACTACATGATACTTCAAGACAAGATTTCTCTTTTATTCTGCTTGAGATAATAAGAGCTGTTGATGAATCTGTCTCAGCCATAGTTTCAGGATTATTCGCTATTTCTGATTTGCTCTCAATCACCAATTCTGGTTCACTTTCAACCACCAGTTCTGGCTCACTCTCAATCGCCAGTTCCGGCTCACTCTCAACCACCAGTTCTGGCTCACTCTCAATCACCAGTTCCGGCTCACTCTCAACCACCAGTTCTGACTCTCTCTCAATCACCAATTCTGTTTCTCTCTCAATTAACAATCCTGCTTCATTTTCAATCAATTTTTCTTGATTTTGTTTCTTTTTTTCCGCTAAAATTTTTTGATAACCTATTATTTTAAAGTAGAGAAACCTCGCGAATTTTCATGTCTTTACGGGTAGAGATACCGTTATCATCCAACTGAAGTAACAAATATGATAAACGATTGAGATAAGTCGTTGTCGTTTGACCAAATTCGTCATCGGCTACTTCATTCTGATCTATCATTTCCTGAAATTTATTTTTTTTCGTAATTATTAATATATTTATTAATATTACTTCACCTCATATTCTCTAATTGTATTTTGTATTTTTATATCTACATCTCTGTATTTTGCATCTCTAGGTCTAGGTTTAATTTTTCCGCGCAATATTTTAACTGTTCTTTCGTCTGCTTCTGCAAACAAGGTTTGAAAGTAACTAAGAGTATTTTGTAGTGAAGCATGACGTACGCTTGCACCATCCCTAAAAATATCTTCAAAATGAGCAATAAGATAAAAAATCACCGTTTTATGACCGAGTGCCAAGCTTCCACGGGGTTTGTGCTGCGAGTTCTACTCAACTTATTGAAGGAAAACATGTTTCCCTTATCAACTTTCACAATCCATTGATTAGTAAAATATACTACAAATGAATTCATCTCTTCACTCAATTCGCCTTCATAATCGTTTTTAAAAATTTTTAATATTGGCCACATTTTTTTAATCTCCGCTTTGCGCAAAAAGGGTAAGGCGAAACATCTGCGGATCTATTAAGAAAAAATTAGCCAATCAAAATTTTAAACAATAATTACCCATTTCCAAACATCTCCTTTTCGCCTAAATTCTCTATACATATTTGGTCGATTTATTTGTATGTGCCGGACTGTGGCACGAATGAAATGTACAGCGCACCCAAACACTTTTTCAGATCCGAAGAAGTTCTGCAAGGCCTGCATCTCCCCTCTCTCATAATCAGTGTGGATTCGCGATATTCTTGAAATAATATCATCTCCCCATTTTTCCCTGAGAGGCTTCAACAAATTTTCATAAGAAAGTTGTGTTCTTCTTTTCATAACTGCTAGAAGGAGGGGAGTCCATTCTGAACCTTGTTCGGTTTCCATCTTAAAATTTTTAAATTAAAAATTTAATTTTAGCTATCATTACCAGTCCATGTATGGACCAAATTTGTGCAAAATCTTTAGGGGCGAGATCAAAAGTCCCATCAGAAACTAAGATGCGACAGTGACTCGCTGCTTCTCGCTGCATATGTGTCATAAATAACAAAATGCCTTCCTCGCTATTTCGGTATTGTAACCACCTGAACGACTGATCTTTTTTTTTATTTTTTACCACATACATGTCTTCTGGCTTCAAGGACTTTTCCAGAATTAATTTAGTAGCGCCATGTTTGGTTAATTGGAGTCGTACTGGGATGTTAAATTGATCTCTGGAATCATGTCCGTGAAGTCTCTGGCGTCGTTTATAATAGGCACTGCGTACCGAAGTCCATGTAGGATAATTAAAAGCAAGTCCAGTTGGATCATCGATTTCAATATCCTCAGCCAAATCATGTTGCCGGACTCGTTCGGCACCCTAAGATATAACAAAGAATGATTAGTGAGCAATGATGGGTCTACAAAACCTCTCTCCATATTGATTTTATTTCTACGCTACATTCAGCAAGCTCTCTTCTTTGAGAGCGATCGATCTGCACTGAAACAAAATGTTCTAATTCTTCACCAGTGCAACAAGGATTGTGAACAATCGCAATTGTTTGATCTAGTTGACCGTCTCTGATTATTGCGTGAGCCACAAGGCTAAAATTTTATCGTTACTGAATTTTATCGTTACTCGGCGCAAAGACTTCAATTCTGGATCGATAATAGATAAGCTAATATTAATCGCACAGTGGCCTGGCACCTCGACATTTGCGGTGCTAGGACGTTAAAAAAAACCGCCACGAGGGGCGTTAAAAAAAAAACCGCCACGAGCCATAGTCGGTACGAAAACTTTTTTGTTAGACTTGTTAGACAAAAAGTATAAAAGACAAAATTGTTCAGAATTTTATGCTGATTCGAATGGTATTTTTAATTTTCCGAAATTCGAACAAAAAGTCCGAATTATCCCCTAAAAATCATATTTTTCGGTATTTCGAGAAAGTTTAGGGGATATTTCGAACTTTTTGTTCGAATTTCGGAAAATTTTTTATACCATTCGAATCAGCATAAAATTCTGAACATTTTTGCCTTTTATACTTTTTGTCTAACAAGTCTAACAAAAAAGTTTTCGTACAGACTATAGCTCGTGGCGGTTTTTTTTAACGCCCCTCGTGGCGGTTTTTTTTAACGTCCTAGCACCGACTATTGCCTTATTAGGGGATTTGCCTTTTTTTAAGTTTCGCGACATTTGCCTTATTAGGGGATTTGCCTTTTTTTAAGTTTCGCGACATTTGCCTTATTAGGGGATTTGCCTTTTTTAAGTTTCGCGACTATTTGCCTTTTTTAAGTTTCGCGCAAGCACCGTAAAAATAAAAAATGCCAATTTTCCAAAACAAGGTTCCTTCCATCGTTGCTTTTAAAAATTCCCNCAAAATTGTTCAGAATTTTATTCTGATTCGAATGGTATTTTTTATTTTTCGAAATTCGGCCAAAAAGTTCGAAATAAACCCTAAAAACCGTATTTTCGTTATTTCGACAAAATTTCGAACTTTTTGGCCGAATTTCGAAAAATAAAAAATACGATTCGAATCATCATAAAATTCTGAACAATTTTACCTTTTATACTTTTTGTCTAACAAGTCTAACAAAAAAGTTTTCGGCCAAATCGGAACAAGTGGCGGTTTTTTATTTAACGCCCACATGTGGCGGTTTTTTATTTAACGTCCTAGCACCTATAACTTCTCAACCGGCCAACTGCTTGCATCCAAAGAGTGTTCCTTCCTCTCCGATGGATCCCTGACTATTTTCCGAGTGATGTTTGAAGAGCCCGCCGAAATTGGTCCCAACACAAGTTATGTAGCATCGGCCAAACTCACTGTGAGTAGAGGCGGGAGAGAGGACAGGGATGCGTTCCGAGTTGGACACGGTCCTGTTCCGAGCTAGCCCGTACGATTATTAGGCCCAGCCCGACCCGGATAGGCCCGGAAGAAAATTTTTCCAAAAAATATTCCTCATAAAAGTTTTAACCGTTTTAAAAGCAATATTTTAAAGAAAGAAAAAATATAAATTATCTATATTTACGAATTGGAGTAATATATTTAATATTCATTCTATCATCTTGAAAAAATTCATATGCTAATATTATTAAATAGATTTTCATCTAAATTTACTATACAAACTTCTGCAAAAAAACATAAAAACTCCCACTAAAACTCAACTTACATTATTTTCTATTATAAATCAGGTATTTCCTAGTTTGCATATCTATTTTGACCGCCAAATGAATATCCGATAAATTTGAAAAATTTTACAAATTTTTTATTTTGGATTTAATTTTAAAATTAGTTTATTAATAAAAAAATAATTTTTTTAAATTTCCATTTTCTTTTTAAAAAATTCAATATTTGTGAGCTTCGGTCAGAAAATTTTCACCCTACCGTGCCTGTACGGGAAGGCTCGGACAGGACTGGCCGGCCCGTGTCCAGCCCTGGATACATTATATCCACGAAACTTTCAGGGTGCGAATTCGCATTATGGGATGGATGGACTGAATAGAATCAAAGTAGAACGCAATGGACTTCCCGATATCAACTGGCACCTTCACTACACCCCGGACATGTTCAACAACGGCACTTCCATAATATTGGGTCAAATTCCAGAGATAATTTTCTGTGCGAAACATCCCCATTGATGGCGAAATTGTTGTTCATGGCTTATTAATCATTTTTCATTCACAATTTAAATTTATTTATTTTCTTGAACGTATAAAGACATGGTCAGTTGAATACCGTATTCTCTCTAATATAAGGCCTCACTCTATTATAAGACCCCTCTAAGGCCCTATTTCGATGGAATTAGGGAAATACATGGCTTCTCTCCATTATAATGGCTTAAATTTATTGTACAACTTGGTGATATTGAAGTTATCAAGATAAGAAAAAAACTCATGGACAGACAAATCAAAATGGTAAGAAGAACCCTATCCTACATATACAACCACAGGCTTTAAAATACTTGCAAATATCGCTAATAATTATGCAAAATAATACTAAATTCCAGATATAATTTGCTTGATAACTTTATAATTATAACATTGTCAATAAGAAAACGAATCATAATTAAAAATGAAAGCAGAGAAAGAAGACATTTATGCATGAAAAAGATAAACAACCAACATCAAAGTCGTATATTGAACTTGGGTAGCGCACGGGGGGGGAGATCCCCCCCNGGGGGGGGGGGGGGGGGGGGGGGGATCCCCGACTTTTTTGGGCCTCATCCCCGTCCCCGACGAGCCCATCCCCGACATCCCCGACCCTCATCCCCGCGGGGATTCGGGGATGAAAATTACCCTTAAAGATGCCATTTTGGATCCAACTGTTAAGAAAATTTGGCGGAAAACTGCCCAATGAGACCTTGGTTCAGTGGTACAATGCTAGTTTATTAGCGGTGAGGTCATGGGCTCAATTCTCGTCGTCCAATATTTTATTTAAATTATTTCCTTTTCCTTTTTTGGTCATTTTTTGTTGTTTAACTCAAAAATTATTACGAAAACTTTTTAGAATACAATAAATAACAAAAAAAATCAGAAAAAACTTTTTTTAGAATGATGATAATTCTTGAATTTTCAAACAGAATTTACAGAAAGTGACATAAAAATTAAGCAATTTTTTAAAAAGAAAAGGGTTTTAATTTTCAAAAATTTTTCCGGCGGCCCCTATCGGGACCGCCGCCACCTCCCACAATGATTTGTTCAAAAATTTCATTAAAATGACCAATTTTCTTAAGGAAAATGATCTAAATTTTCAAAAAAAAATTCGACTGTGTACCAGTTCGCGACCATACCAGTTCGTGACCACTTTTTCGGAAAAAGGCCAGTTCGCGACCACTATTATTTATATTTCGATTTTGTTTTGGCATATTTTTCCATTATGACGTACTACATTATCTGACGTCGAAAAAAAAATTTTGATTTTTTCTATTTTCTCTAACTCATCATTGTATTTTTAGACACCTGAATTTTTTTCACATAGGCATTAAAAATTCCAAAAAATCAAAAATTCCAAAATTTTTAAAAAAATTCCAAAAACAAAATTTTTTTGCGGAAATTAAACATAATTATTTCTGAACTTATATATAATACATAAGAGATATGATAAAAGATTTATTTTTTGAAAAATATAATACATTTAAATTCAGATAATCAAAATTAACAATTTGGCAACTCATTTAAATCAACAATGTTGGGCGGGTAAACATCTTTTCTCTTTTGAGAATGTTGAGATATAAAAATGAATTGAGATTAAAAAATTGATATATAAAAATGAAACAAATTCTGAGCAATAACTGACATGGAAATGAAAATTTAAAAAATTGAGAAATATCTTATCAGCAAGGCCTGAATCTCCATATTGCAATGTCCATGATTAACCAAAATCTAAATAAATAAATAAATTTTAAATCCACTACTGAATGGTTTATCACTACATTAGGAATATAAATTAGAATGAAAATAAATAAATATTTCAAATTTTCTCCAAAATGGCCATGGTGGTCGCGAAGTGGCACTTTTTAGAAAAAGTGGTCGCGAACTGGTAGGGGTGGTCGCGAAGTGGTTTTACCAGTTCGCGAACATGGTCGCGAACTGGCCCGGTCGCGAACTGGTATCTTCCCAAAATTTCTCCGGCGGCCTCTACCGGGACCGCCGGCACCTCATAGAGTGAAATTTCTTTATCCAAAAAATGCTCATTTTTTATAAAGCTTTGAAAATTTTTTGATATATAACACTCAAAAAAATTTTTGGAAAAAATTTGTTCTGGAAAAAAAGACTTAGAAGTTTTTTACCCATCCCCGTCCCCGAAAACCCCGATCCCCGTCCCCGGCCGATTTTTCATCCCTGTCCCCTTCCCCGACCGGGCCATCCCCGGGAATCCCCGTCCCCGATTTTTGCCAAATCCCCCCCCCGTGCGCTACCCTATAATGAACTGTCATTATTTTGAGAAAGGCATCTTTTGAGGGTGCATTTTTGTTAGGTCCTTACAACTTAAAATCAACAAAAACTTTTTAAATAATGGAATAATAAGATGAGACCTAAAAATGGGAGAACAATTTAATGCTGGAAATTCGAGGCGAGCAAAGAAATGTAAATGAATGAATGAATGGGGAATGAAATTGGAAGAACTAATAAGCCTAAGGTGGATCTCACCGATCATGGAGTGTACCATGCCTATTGATACAGTAACCTACAGCAGATTATAATATGTTCTATGGACCAGGACACTATACCTCAAGGTGATTATGATCATCTCCTTCGCCATCAGAAATAATTTCTAAAAAATATATACTATTTATACAATGAGCATAAGTATCGGATATGGTCGGAAAGGATCAAAAAAAATTTTGTAATTATAAAATTTTGTTATTTTGAAACTAAATTTTTTTTATTTGAATATAGTAAAAATGATCATAGTGAGACACAAAAAATTGGTAGAAAATTTTTTTGATTTTAAAGAAAATATGTTAATAATAGAGTTTTCAGCAAAAAATGGATCTTTTGATAATTAAATTATGTATAAATTTTATTTGATCTAATGCTACTATCTTTACCTCCATCAACATATTCAAGTTTATTATATATGTAAAATAAAAAAAACAATTTTTAAAAATGGAAAGAAGTAGATGCTTTTCTTTGGTTCATTTTTTAACCATTGGAACCAAAAAGCTTAAATTGATAACATAAAATATTATTTGTTAATTACCTTATAATAATAAAATTATGATTTTTGGATTTCCAATTTTAAAGGACGCCAAATATTTGCCATTTCGTCTGTAAATTCATGATTCCATTCGTGATTTTGCCAATTGCTCCCAATTTCAGTCCAAATATTATCATTATTTTTCATCGAGCAAACAACATATGAATAAAAAGGTGGGTTAGCCTAAAGTGCAAAAATAAAATATCAGTCCCAGAAAACTTTTTTGTTAGACCTGTTAGACCAAAAGTATAAAAAGAAAAGTTGTTCAGAATTTCATGCTGATTCTGGTGGTGTAAAAATTTCTATAAAATTCCGACAAAAATGTCGTAAAATTTCAGAAAAACCCAAATTTTTGATAATTTCGACTTTGTTCGATATTTTTGTCGGAATTTTATAGAAATTTTTACACCACCAGAATCAGCATGAAATTCTGAACAACTTTTCTTTTTATACTTTTGGTCTAACAGGGTTTTCTGGGACTGATATTTTATTTTTTCACTTTAGGCTGAAACGCCCATTTTTGCACTTTAGACTGATGAGACTCAGCACTCAGCACGGAATAAAATGGATTTAGTCGCATATTAATAGCATCTTATTAGGAAAGGAGATATTAAAAGTAAATACTGATCAATTTTAGCAAGAATAAGTTTTATAATAAAAAATTTTAATAGAACTTATAAAATCTGTTTTTTAACTGACTGATTCTATGATTATATAATGTTGCTTTATAAATAAATTTTTTCTTGTCTTTATTTTATTTCAGATGAATAAAAAATTATATATATATTTAAAATCAAATCCATCTTAAATATTATAATGTTGAATGGATATTTAACTAATAGAAAAAATTATTAAGCGCTTGACAATTGGGTGAATTGGGCCATTTGGAACCAGAAGAATCGACCACTTCTAAGTCTTAAAATTGTTGTTTCATTCAGAAAATAAGTAAAGGCATAATAAGCTCACTAATTCCATACAAATTTTGTTACAAAAATGCTAGGCTGCAAATAAAAAATAAATTACTAAATGCCTCCTGGCCTCCCATTCCCATCATTCCTTAAATCCTAAAACAATTAAAAGTGTTTTCATTCAAATGTTACAAAAATGTATTTTTGCTTCATCTGTCCTTTCATCTGTTAGCAATGAAATCATCATGTGTCATGTAGCCATCCATCATACACAGATAATATTCACTTCCTCGACATTATCACAATTTTTGATCCCATTAAGCAAATTCGGAATTGCTGAAATGCCAACAAAGCATTTACAAGAAAAGATGAGTCAAGCAAAATCCTAGGCTCCGTGCTACTACGCGAACAAAATTAAGCTTTGCTCCCAAATATGTCCACTGATTAATGCTCCTCCAATGGTTGACTTTGGGCTGTCCGACTAATTGGACTTTGATTTTTGGCGTATATAAGGCGAAATCTTGAATTCAAAAAATCATAAAAAAATGAAAATTCCTGAAATTTTAAATTTCATTGTGCAACAACTATTGTCACACTAATATCAAAATTATTATTAAATTTCTATTTATCATAGTAACAATCCATCTAAAAGCTAGCTGATTTTCTAAATACTTTTTTCCTGACTTGTTTATCCAAAAAATTGCCGATCTTTGTCATTTATCTTATTAGTAATTCATCATAGAAAGTTATACCGCTCAAACTTTATTTTGTACAAAATTATTTCTTACAAAAATTCACAAAATTTCCAAAAATTATTTAAGGGCCCATATGATAAAGTACTCAGAAAATAAATATGCTCGATTCAACCGGCAAACTGTGGTAGAATATTAAAACAAATTAAAAAAAATAAATAAAATAAAAATAATTTTTGTAAGCAAAGAACATATGTCTTCTTCTGTAAGAAATAATTTTGTGTGAAATGAAGGAGTCCCGTTACCATCAATCATTTTAGCCCACTTTGTTCCAATCCTTTTGCAAGATGCGTCTCCTCGTCCCATTTCTGATTGTGCTGCTCTGCTACGTCCCTGCTGCTATGGGAAAGTTGGCCCCGGCACCCCCGACGCAGTTCCCCGTGCCAACAACACGGCGCCCAGCAATGCCCCCGCCGTCTCCGCCTCATGGGCCTATGCACATTCCGGATTTTCCGCAACCACCCCCGAGGGGCAACAAGTAAGACCGTGCCGAATGGAACGTGTAACAATGGACAGAAGATGGATGGCACATCGGACATGAATAAAACGACAAAGAATATTCTCTCCCCCTTTTCGCAATCCTTTATTTTTTCCCCTTCCACATGAAGATATGGAATTTTATCCGGAAAAAATGTCTATTGTTAANAAAAAAAAACTCACTAAATTATGCTTGATTTTTATTGGCTTTTAAAATTTTTCTTTTTTTTTGAACAAACATGATTTTTAAAATTAAGAATTTTCATTATTTTATTTGAAACCTGAAAAATCACATAAAATTTTCTGCAATGCTTAACTTAAATAATTTTGGCCTAGCAGTTGGTCAAAATGGTGGTTTTAGCAGCGATACCTGCGCTTAAGTGTGGTTTGGAAAATGTTAAAAATTTTATCTTTTTGTTAGCTCTATGGGCATAAATTGAGTTATTTATTTTAACCGAAAATATTCTACTAGAATTTATACAAGTCCATTTGATATCAAATTACAATCAAAATTTGCGCAACCAAATAGGGTACTTATTAACTTTAAATATGCCTACTCTTAGAAATAGAAATCGAGACAAAATCGCGCGGAAAAAATGTTTGACGCTGCGCCGCAGATACCCCACCCCCCATACTTATCGCGGACTCTATACTTTTCCTTTTCACAATCAAAGCCTATCATAAATATCAAAACAATTGAATATGGACAAAAAAGCTCCTCTTTCTGATCATATTATCGTTTTTTAAAAAACACAAAAAATTATGATTTTGAGCCCGAATTTTTTCCATGGGCAAAAAAACCCTAAGATAATATTCACTCCCTCGACATTATCACAATTTTTGATTCCATCAAGCACATTCGAATTGCTGAAATGCCAACAAAGCATTTACAAGAAATGATGAGTCAAGCAAAATCCTAGGCTCCGTGCTACGCGAAAAAAATTAAGCTTTGCTCCCAAATATTTCCACTGATGAATGTTCCTCGAATGGTTGATTTTTGGGCTGTCCGACTAATTGGACTTTGATTTTTGGCGTATATAATGCGAAATCTTGAATTCAAAAAATCATCATTAATAAAAAAAAATGAAAATTCCTGAAATTTTAAATTTCATTGTGGAACAACTATTGTCACACTAATATCAAAATTATTATTAAATTTCTATTTATCTTATTAGCAACAAACCATCTAAAAGCTAGCTGATTTTCTAAATACTTTTATCCTGACTTGGTTATCCAAAAAATTGCCGATCTTTGTCATTTATCTTATTAGTAATTCATCATAGAAAGTTATGCCGCTCAAACTTTATTTTGTACAAAATTATTTCTTACAAAAATTCACAAAATTTCCAAAAATTATTTAAGGGCCCATATGATAATAGTACTCAGAAAATAAATATGCTCGATTCAACCGGCAAACTGTGGTAGAATAGGTGCTTGCGCGTTTCTAAAAAAAATGCAAATAGTCGCGTTTCTAAAAAAGTGCAAATCCGGTGCTGAGCCGTTAAAAAAAAAACCGCC
>LDKF01001043.1:9167-49801 GCA_001026735.1 Rotylenchulus reniformis
TACATCTCTTCTCTCTCTATTATTCAATATATCATCAGCTTTAGATTCAATAATCTGATTTATATTTGCTTCCAATTCATTTTCTGTATGATAGGAACCTTTAGGAATTTTTATTTCCATTTTTGTACCATTTTTGAAGTGAACAAATATCCATTGATCCTCTGTAGTACCCACTGATGGCCAAGAATTTGTGTACACAATACTATGCAAAGCACAAGACCAATAACCCTCAAAATTTAAGGTTCGTGGCAAATGTACACGAAATTTATTAGGTTTGTTATCATAACCAGGGGTATCACTAGGTAAAAATACGAAGAATAAATTTGACATAATTATTTATTAATAACTTTACAAATACATATATACTTAAATACAAAAATACAATTTCATTCTATATCTACATCTTTAATCCATTCAGGTTCTTTATATCCTATGAATTTTACATAATGCTCTTTAATTCCATTCCTCACTCTGGTACTTAGCACTTTTTCTATTCTATATGTTGTATCTGCATCTTTTCTCGTCTTTGCCAAATCTTCTTCATAAAATCTGGTATCAAAAGATTCTTCTTGATCATCTTTTAAACCATACATATTAGGTCTTCCTCTCTTGATATCAGAAATGTGTAATATCTCATCAGAATAATTAGGAAGATAGGACTTTTCAAATATTGATTTATCTTTAGCTAAACGGACATAATCTCCAACTTTATACCGTGGCTTCTTGAAAGGTGGTTTAAATTCTTTTCCAAATAATTTAATCCAAATCTCTTGTGCATTTTCAGGTGTAATATCATTTGGTTTTTTACCAGTGATACGTGATTTTGTATTATTAATTGCATTTATAATTTTTGGTAACACACTAATCCATGTAATTGTATGTTTTTGACTAAAATATTTGTACATTCTACCTTTAAGTGTTCTTATAAATCTCTCTGCTAATGCTGCTTTAATTGTACTTGTGTGTGCTTTTAGTTTTTGAATTTCCATCTCATCAAAATATCGACGAATATCACCATTTTCAAATTCTTTTCCGCGATCAGAAAAGATCCTATGAGGTTTCATAGGCATCTGATCGATTAATATATTGAAAGCTTTCTTCATATCTTCAAATTTTTTACTCTTTGTGGGTGCTGCAAATACTCTCTTACTCAATACATCAATTCCAACAAGGATATATTTGTAACCTTGGTTATTTCTCGACAATTTTTGAAAATCAGCTAAATCAACTTGAACATCTGTCATAAAACCAGCGGGTATAACTCTTGACCTTTTGAAATTTATCCTTCTAGGTTTGTACAAAGTATATATTCTCTCACCTTCAAGAAAATTTATCACTTCTTTTCTTGTAATGGTAGGATCAATCAATTTTGCTTCTTTATAAAGCTTTTGTTGTCCTGCATAACAAGCTGAAGAGTTTGGATCCGTGTACAATTTAATTAGCAACTTCTTTTTCTTATCCAATTCCATTTTGCAATTTTAATCTTCTTTACTACTCTTTTCTTCTTCTTTCTATTCTTTAATCCACTACCTAATTGGGTGTTCTTTTGTAACAAATATTTCGTTCGTGGATCCTGACGTAATCTTGCTTCTAATACACGAGTACCTTTAGGTGAGGGAGCATTTAGTGTTGTTCTATTCATAATTCTATCTAAAACATCTTTCACACTACTTCCTTGATATGGTATACCGTTTCGTTTTAAAATTTGATCACTTGCATCAATTCCAAAATCATCTGGATTTTCATGTNCTCAACTATATCACCAAATTTTCCATCGACTGCGACAATGCGTAAAAGAGAAGCTAATTGATCTCCAACTATGATATTTTCGGTTACTCCGTTAATATACACACAGAAACTATTAATTCCACCCTTCAAATCACAGTTATATTTTGCCACTAATCCTCCTCGTAATTTGTTAAATTCATCTTCAAACCCTAATATATAACCTATTTGAGGTGAAAGTTGAACAAAATCTATCAATTCACTATTAATTTGTAACATAAATCTTTTACGATCTTCCAAATAGAAAAATTTAATTTGTCTTAATGCTTCAATCATCTCATTGAATCCAACAAATTTATTTCCCTCATAGCTGTCTCCTGCATAACAAGCTGAAGAGTTTGGATCCGTGTACAATTTAATTAGCAACTTCTTTTTCTTATCCAATTCCATTTTGCAATTTTAATCTTCTTTACTACTCTTTTCTTCTTCTTTCTATTCTTTAATCCACTACCTAATTGGGTGTTCTTTTGTAACAAATATTTCGTTCGTGGATCCTGACGTAATCTTGCTTCTAATACACGAGTACCTTTAGGTGAGGGAGCATTTAGTGTTGTTCTATTCATAATTCTATCTAAAACATCTTTCACACTACTTCCTTGATATGGTATACCGTTTCGTTTTAAAATTTGATCACTTGCATCAATTCCAAAATCATCTGGATTTTCATGTAAAATTTTTAACAATTTTGTTCTTCTATTTTCTAATAAAAAGTTTGTTCTTGGTCTCTGTTCTCTTTCCCGTAATTCAAAATCTGGTCTTCTTAACGGTGTTCTATCAATTTCTTCCTCTGCTGTATCATAATCTCCCTCTATGGTGGGTACGCTTCCTAACTCACTCTCTTCTTTATCAGGTGCTATTATTTCTGATTCAAGTTTACCCTGTTTTGCTTGTTTTTTAGGATTAAAAACCATTAATGAACCATCTGTTAATTCAACTTTCACAGGTTTATCTTCAAATTCTTTGCGAAGTTTTAAAAATCTCCGCAATTCATTATTATATAAAATATTTTGAGCACTTTTATTCAATTTTCTTTTATTCAAAATAGAAGATAAATTTCTTTTTGCATTTTCTATATTAATTTCACCAGTGTTAGGTTTTATCAAGTGTTTGTATAAATCAGATGGAACCAAAATAAATTTATCATCCATAGTTTCTTATAACTTCAGCAATAATCGGTGCAAGTAAAGGTGCAAAAGCTAATAATCCTCCTCCTTGTTGAATAACGTTCTTTGCACTTTTTATTGTTTTCACTCTTCCTAATTTCCTTACAAATTGAACATGAGGTAAAATTCTCAATTTTTGTTTAAGGCTTAGAGGAAAATATCCCTTTAAAATGTTATAACAAATTTCAACTAATAGTAGCAATTGTTCTGAAGATGCTTCTTTTAATAGTGATTCTCTCTTCTTTATTGATCTAGATTTGGATAATTTCTTTAAAAAATCCAAATTTTTGATTACTTTATTAGGTAATTTACTCATCTTGTTGATTTATATACAATGTTTTTGCTTCATCTTCCTTAAATATATTTGTNTTGTTTTCACTCTTCCTAATTTCCTTACAAATTGAACATGAGGTAAAATTCTCAATTTTTGTTTAAGGCTTAGAGGAAAATATCCCTTTAAAATGTTATAACAAATTTCAACTAATAGTAGCAATTGTTCTGAAGATGCTTCTTTTAATAGTGATTCTCTCTTCTTTATTGATCTAGATTTGGATAATTTCTTTAAAAAATCCAAATTTTTGATTACTTTATTAGGTAATTTACTCATCTTGTTGATTTATATACAATGTTTTTGCTTCATCTTCCTTAAATATATTTGTGCGTAATCTCATAATTGGGTTAGAAGCAGGGTGTAAATCAATTACTAGGTATCCATAAGGTGAAGAAGTTGCATCCTTATAAGCTCTTAGGAAAAATTTTAGTCTTCTAGGAAAAAGTTGTACACCAAGATTCCGAATTTGTAGAGCGGAATTTGGAGCAGACATTAAAATGATATATTGTGAATTAATTCTTGCTACTTTGACCTTTTTATCGAATAAATTTTGTGTTAAAAATATTACACCAAATTTTTGGTGATGTGATTTTTTAATAAATAATTCAGATAATGTTTTTTCATCAATAATGGTTAAGAGATCATCCAAAATTATCAAACTTGGTTTTTCCATAGCATTAATTGTTTCTTCTGTGGGAGGTCCTCTATGAATTCGTATGCCCATTTTTTGTAGTAAAGGGATTTTTTCATGATATTGACCATAGCAATAAAGAATGGATTTCGGAGAGGGATCAATCAGATAATTATATTCTCTCAAAAGTTTTATCAAAAATGTTGTTTTTCCACTACTTGAAGGCCCACTTATCACCATTCCAAAGGGTAATTTAAATTTCAAATCAGTCAAATCAATAGTTGTTGCATCAATCATCTTTATTATTATAATTATTATTATTTGTAGTACAATATTGGAAAAAATGTTTCACTTAAATATCTATACAATGTAATTAATAAGTTAAATAAACTCCTTAGTGAGGATTCTTTGTATGTTTATTGTAATAATCAGTTTGGATCATATTATATCTGACACAAGTTGGACACATAATCTGAGTGAAATGGAATTCTTCATCGTTGACCATTTTAAATTGGTTGGGATGTTTATAGTTGAGCTTCCTACACCCAGGACACAAGAAATTGATTATAGCAAATTTTGGTCTAGCTAGCTTCCAAAAATATTTTTCACGGTCGGCAATCCTGAACTCCTTAGTTACACGGTTAAGGGAATTTTCAATGGTTGGTTGTATCGTGACATTCTCAGATGGTTGGTCGGCCATTACTTGGTTGGATGATTTTTTGGAGTTAATTTTAGTAGTCATTTTGATTAAATATGATTTAATTAGTATAACTGATGACCTTGTTTACTCAAAACCAAGTCAAATTACTCCTTAAATACCTAATGGGAATAAATAACTTGATAAATCCTCAAGTCAAAAAAAAATTTTTTTTTATGATAAAACAATATTGTTACATCATTAAATAAAATGGTATACAAATTTGAATAATTAATGCGATAAAGATTACTAATACAATAAAAATAAACTTAAAAGAAATTCACTAAAGCGGAGAATCCATTAGAAATTTTGATATTATTTGAAAGTTTAAAAATGGATTCCCTTACAAATTCTTACGATAACCGAATTCCAAGACTTGATAAGATTCGTTAACAATGCCTTTAGTGATAGTGGGTTGATAAAGCTTGGTTTGGGATTGGGTATACACTTTACCTTGGATCATATTGGGACGGATAAAATGAGGATAGGTGATGGAAATTGGATCAGGTGGTTTATCAGTTCCATAAAATTGTATCTGTTCTTTGACCGAATCGTAGTGAAGCTTTTTGCAAGTGTCTACGTCCAGGGTGAATCCTCTAACCTTCAAGTCGTATTCGGTGTCACCCGTCCGCCTGTTTTGGAGCATCATTCCGTAGTTTTTACACCCAGCACTGATAAATTCTTTTATGAGATGATCGGGTTTCTCGTCCGTTAGCTCACCCTAAAGCAAAAAAGTATATATTGGTTATTATTATTGAAAATTTAAAAAAAATCTTACAAGATGTCCTTTTCCAGTTGGAAGTGGATCGTTGTCCTCTGGATGTACGTAGATTACAGAGTCCTAAATAATCCAAAGGATTATTAAGGTTAGCTTTTTTAATTATTATTAAAAAACATACCTAAAAAATAATGAATTATTTAAAAAAATGATTTTTGACTTACGGTATCGAAATAGAGCACCTCACATCCGGGTGTGTCGGAAACTTTTTTGAGGACTTCATAAAGATGGAGGCGGGCCTAAATAATTTCATAAATATTTGAGATTAGATTTTCATTTTTTAAATGAAAACTTACAGCAGATGTGGTGAAGAGGGAAAGGATGACGTTGGAATAGCGGTTCTCTTCTACAAATTCTTCCTTTGGTTTATAAGTGATCATGAATACGTCATTATCCTAAATAATAACGAATTAATAGAATTAGTATTTTATTAAAGAAAACTCACTTCATCCAGGAACTCAATGTTCATCACTTCAATCTTTTTGTTGTCGGTGTATTCTCGAATATCAGCAGGGTCGTCGCTGATGATTGCTTTGGAGAGGAGGTTACGGAGACTGAAGCGACCCTAAAAATTTAATTATTAAATTTTTAAATTTGTATTTCATTTAACATACCCATAAGCTGTTGAGACAAAGCTTTGCTATATAACGCTTTCCTGGATCTGCCACCATCTTTTCTTTCTCTATTTTTATCTCAAATTTGCTCCAACATTCTTCTATATATTGATCCTTTTCCGCTTCTGTGTTGCACCAAGCTGGGAAACCACTTGCATGTATTTTCATCGCCATCATCTCGCTGACATATGTTTTGAAGACAGAGTCGCTCCAATTGTCATATTGTAGAACGTGGAAGAGTTTGCGGACAGTGTACCCTGCAGCGAGTGCGGCGTTCAATTCGAGATGGGTGCAAGTTGAAACGAAGGCTCTGTCGTTTGGATTATAATGTGGACATGAGTAGTTATCGTCTTTGAGTCCATTTGGATGCTGTCTGGTGTAGTGCTGAGAACATTTTTTACAAGACGGAAATAGGAGGCGTTGATCAAATTTAATCGGCATTACATTTATTTTCAAATTGTTGTTTGGGGGAAGAAGAAGGACTTTAAGTAGTCCTTTGTATGTGTTGTCAGATGGTTTATCCCTAAAAAATATTATAAATATTTTAATAATTTTTAAAATTAATTAGAATAAACAAAGGGAGGATTTTTCATTAAAATGAAAAACTTACCAGTTTACAATTTGTTTATGATGCGGTATTGAGATGATCTTTGGGTGGCCCAGTGGGTAATCAGTGGAGAAATTTGTAAATGGGTATAGGCTGGTGAAATCTTTGTAGCTGATCTTTTGTCCTAAAAATAGATATTCATATATTGTTACTTAATATAAAATAATTACCAGGTTGTGTTGTGTGGAGAAGCTTCATGCATCCCGTCCTTCCACCATGGAATGCGTCGCGAATTTTGATGGGGGAACAATCTATCCAGTTGTCGAAAAATTCCTTCATCACTACATCTTTCTTCAATTCTTCTCTTATTTCATGCTCCTAGAAAAAATCAGTTTTCTAGGTTATATTTTTATTAATAAAAATAACATACCCATTTCACCTCCAAATCCGCATAGCGTTCGATCAATTCCCACTTTCTTCTGTCTTTTTCCTGTAAATAATTACATATTTATTAATTAAATACAGTAAAAAAACTTACCCCGGTTTATTCCGTTGCAATGGAGTAAACCAAGGCTAGTTTTTTTTTATTATTAAAAAATGAAAACTTACTCTTATCTCTCTGAGTGTTTTTCCGTTCGCAATCTTCTCCTCCTCATCAACATCTTCAAAACATTCCTCGCAGCCGTGCCACCAACACCCTAAAAATATTCAAGATTTGTTAATATATTTAATTACAAAAACTTACCGTTAACTTCAATAATTTTATCTCGCCTCCCTTCATTCCCTCTGATGTAACCGTCTACCATATGTGCCTTTCCTTCCTTCTTAAAGATGTACTCCCCATAACGTGAATTGGCAGTTTGTATGTTGACGTTGTTTTGGTGGGAGTACCAATCGAGGTATTTGAGTGCTAGTGCGCTTTGATTTTGGGAAGGAGTGTAACCTCTTTCGGGGACTATAGCGAGGTTCTTTGGTTTAAGATGGTTCAATGCGTAATTCTTGACACAAGCACTTGCAATGGTGATTGCGTCCCAGAGGATGTCGAGTCCTAAATTTTCTTATTTAGATTCTTATATTATTTTGTTCATAATAACTCACCTCTATGTTTTCCCTGTCTTTGTGTTAACTCCATAAATTGACCTCTCATTGCTACAAGTGCATAAATTAAAATTTGGACGTCATTGCAGCAATATTCGGGAAGCTTCTCTTTGAGGTCGAAGATTTGATTGTAGTTTGATGGGTTGTTGTACCATTCATCAAACTTTTCCAAGTCTTGTGGTTTCTTTTGGTAGGGACAATAATCTTCTCGTGGAGGTAGATGAGGAAGAACATTGTTGTAATTGATGGCTTTATTGAACATATGAGGGAAGTGTTGTTTGTCTTGTATAGGGAGACCAAACGATTTGATGAGTCCCGATAATTTGATGGGCATTAAGTTGTATGAATCATGGAAAATTGTTAGAGGGTGCTGGTCAGACGGATTGGATTTGATTTTAATTTCATAAAGTCGGTTTCCTTGTTTGATAATGTCTGGGTTATAGATTCCTTGGTTGATCAGCTCTTTAATTATCATCGTCATATCATATCGCCCCTAAAAATGAGATATTTTAAAATTTTAGTTTAATATATTGATTATTGAACATACCCCAAAGTGTGCAAACGCTACCGTAGGATACTTTTTATTGTGATCGTAAAGTATCCATTCCACAAATGCGCGGAGTGGTTCATTCGGTTCGCTCTTGGTAGTAACTTTGTGGTCGACGGATGTTTCATTGAATTCAAAGGGTGCGAAAGTGATGGTTCGGCGGGGTCCTAAATATATATTGATTTTATTATTAATTTTATTCATACAAATATTGTTTTTATTAAAAAACTTACCGCAAATTTCACATTTGGATCCCTTCAATGATTGCTTCCAAGTGTTGTTGGCGATACATTCAGTGCAGATTATGGTGGCTGCTGCGAAGTTCACCTCGTGTTCGAAACGTTCTTTAGCTGTTCCCACGTTCTTGTCCTGTGTGCACTCAAAATCATAGGCGATAATTCGGTAAGGTTTGTATTTTCGAAGCTTAAATGGTTGAATGAAGCAGTTGTCACAGGGATTCTCCTCGTCGTCTTTGATGTGGAATTGTTTGCAGAGACGACAAAACTTTTCACCACATTTATGCTCATCTCTTCCATTTCTCAAATTATCTTTCACACTGTAAATTACCCCACAGTCGTCGCATCTCTTGAACTTTCTGCATAAATCTTTCTGGAGGTGTCGTTCATAGCATATTTCGTTGTAGAAAATGTTGTCACACTCTCTACACTTTTTGAAAAAACCTATAAAATATATTATAAATTAAATATTGATTCAATATAAAATTATGTATTGCAAAATTTAATTCAAGTAACCTGGTTGATGTTCACAGGGAAAATCAATTCCTACTTCGCGACAACCAAAACAGAGTGATGCACAAGACATGGAGTGGTGTGATTTATAGCTGTATGTTGATTCACAGGTGAGACAATAATAACGGCTTTTCATAAATTTGCTGAGTGTTTTAATCCCGTCGAAATGGTTGTCATGGTTATAGAGAAGAATAGGAAATTGGTATTCTGTTGTATCAGATTTGGTAATTGGTTTGGTAGAATAGTTGTTAAAAATGAAGATTTTGTATTCCCCTAAAAATAAAAAAAATTATGTTATTTATTTATTGTTTTAATTTACCTGGATATTTATAGTTCCAGAATCCTTGTACGATGTTAATGTAATCATTTGCATCATACTCCATTTCATAGAGAGGAATACCAGTGTTTTTTAAGAGGATCAAAACCTAAATTCACGTAAAATTTTATAATTCTTAATATTTTATGAGCTTACTTTTTCTCGAAGCACAGTTGTTTGGTTTGATTTCATCCATCTCCATCTATCTTCTGTGATTATTCCTCTTTTGTAGAGCGAGTAATAGCGCATGAGTTCGAGAGCATAAAAGAGGCAAAAACTATCTTTGTTGTCAATTTTGAAGATAAATGAATGTTGGAGTTCTCGTGGAGGTCCCCTTCCTTTTATTTGTCGTTTTTTAGGTAGTACCTCAGAGTTTAGGACGGTGATCGTGATGTTGAATGGTTCCCCATAAAGGTTCACGGTTTTTGCTTTGCTTTGTTCCACTTTTGCGAATTGATTGAAGACGGCGTCAACAAGATTTTCAGTAATTGGTGTTATTGGTAATATTATGTCGCCCTGGTCAAGAAGTTCGGAGGAGATGATGACTCCTACCTTATTAGCCCCTCCCAAAGAATGAAAACCGTCTTCTATTCCTTCTTCGATTGTTTGTTTTATGCAATTGGTGAACTCGTTTGATGGATTGGGGCAAGAATCGATCTCTTGGATGATGAACTTTGATTTTGATCGGAGAAGTTGGCATTTTTGGCTTTTGGTTGTATAATGATCAATTTTTTGGATGCATTTATTCTCCAGGCGAGGGGTTTTTGGGGATTGGTTTTGGAGAGTTTCAATTAATCGTTTCATTTTGGTATTTGAGGGTATTGGAGAGGAGTAGAGATTGAACTTTAATAGTGATAATCTGTAATAAAAAATATTTCAGAAAATAAAATTATGAATATTTATAATTAAAAATTATGAATATTTACAATAATAAGAGGTCTTTTATTAGAATGATTATTGATTATCATGAAAAAAAGAATTTTTACAAAGAGCATTTATAAAGGTTTTTAAAATTTTTGATAATGTTTAAATCTAAATTGACGAAGAAATTTAACCAAGGAATTATGGATAATGAAGGGAAATGTTCGAATAAAGGGAATAAGTGAGGTAAGTTTTGTAGCTGCAAATGGAAGAATGGAAGTTAAAATGAGCTTTTGAGGGAAATAAGTGGTTATTTATAGTCCTCGATGACCAGCAGAAACGGGTTTTTACGAAATATTTCCATTTAGATTTGAATGAAAGCTATCAATTTTAATCCGTCATTTTAAAGGAAAGAAGGATTTTGGGTCATCGCGGATTACGCAAATGTACCATTTGTTAATGAGAATACTTATTTGAAGGTGAGAGCTATCATACTTGATATGTCATTCTGGATTTTATTTCCGCTGAATAAAATTTAGGTCATTGCAAATTAGATAAACGGGTTATAATGATCTGTATAGATTTACGAAATCTCTGTAGCTGTCACATTTGATAGATCATCCCCACTGTCTCTTCTAATTCAGAACATGTAAGTGGAATATTTAGAAGGGAGATTTACGAGAGATTATGTGAGAGTTGAATGACTTGGAAATGAAAGGAGTTGATCTGCGATTACTAATAATGTGTAAGATTGGTTAGCTATTAGTAATAATGTGTAAGATTGCTCATTATTGGTAATATTACATAAGATTAAGTAATTTTATGTATTAATAACATAAAAAATGTAAATTTATGCCTCAGAAATGATTTTTATTGACGATTTGTTGAGCTATTTATAGTGAAGAATTGGTCGCTATAATTATCTTCGTGATCATTGTTGCGGAACATAATAATTGTTTTTTTTCGAATCCAAGTCAAAATAATTGCTCTCTTGATCATTGATGTGGAACATAATAATAGTATTTGAATTTAGGTCACGATAATTGCATTGGAATATAGGTCATATGATCAGTGAATCGGAACCTGATAATTGCTCTGAATCTAGATCACGATAATTTCATTGGAATATAGGTCATATGGTCAGTGAATCGAAACATAATAATTGCTCTGAATCTAGGTCATGATAATGGTTCTTATGATCATTGATGTGAAAAATAATAATTGTATTTCGAAATCCACTCTAATCTTTTTTCTCTAACATTTCCTCTGTCTCTAACCTTTTATCTTTCTCTAACCTTTTCTGTATCTCTAACCTTTCCTCTGTTTCTAAGCTTTTCTCTTTCTCTAACCCTTTCTGCATCTCTAACCTTTCCTCTGTCTCTAACCTTTTCTCTAACCTTCCTCTCATATACACACAGCCACTACCTTTTGGCTGTGCAACCTGTGACGTCACAACCCCGAAAAAGTGTAGGGGTAACTACTAANTACAGGGTGCGGCAAAAGTCCTTGCCCGCGTTAAAAAGTTAATAACTTTTTTATTAATGGAGCAAATTATGAATAAATACTGTCAAAAGATGCGCAAGAAAATAGTGTATAAAAACATAAAATTAGATTTTAAAATCCCCACCCTTGGAATAAAAATAGAGAGGAAATCATGCCGAAAAAATTTTGCAAAAGCGCCGCAGCCTTTTTTCAGGAATTTTGACCCAATTTCTAAGAAAGGCTGGGCTGAGTGATCCCAAATTTTTATGAGGAGTAGCCCAGGCCCTGACCTTCAAAATAATCCAGACAGAATAATTTTTCAAAAGAATAAATCCGGAAAAATATGAAATTTAAAGAAGGGATATTTTTGAAATATGCCAAATTTGAGGGTCAAAAATCGGGTGGTCATTCGCTTGTAAGGCTTATAACTTGGCTCTTACCAAACCTATAGACATAATCTTTTTTTATAATAGATAGAGCAATAAATCATCTTTGAAATCAGTAAAAATTGCTTCCAAAATATTTCCATAAAAGAAAGTTAGACGACCAATTAAAAAATTTCCTTTTGCGCCGCAGCTATCCAAAAGGACTTTTGCCGCACCCTGTAATTGGAAAAACGCCCTTTCTGACCGGTTTGGCAAAACACCCAGCACGATTCTTGCTCGTAATTTCCATTCCACCAGCAGATACGAATGTTGTCTTAAACTGAACGCGCAAGGGCAACCGGAGGGTCCAATCGCGCCTGGCAAGTCCGGCGGAAGTTCCCAAGTTGTGGCAGTACAAATCGTGCAAGGATAGGAGGAAGCATTTGGTGTTTCTGAAATTTATCTGGCATTACTGAATAGATACAGTATTTAAAATATTCCATTTCCTCTAAAATGGTATTTTCTATTCATAATGGTACCCTCCAATTTTTTCTGTTCCATTTTTATCCCAGTTTGTTCCCGGATTGTGAGAATGACACAGAATATATACAAAATCGACAGATTAAATTATTATCATTTTCTTAATATACCTATTCTGAATAAACTAATCGACAGATTAAATTATTATCATTTTCTTAATATACCTATTCTGAATAAACTAATCGACAGATTAAATTATTATCATTTTCTTAATATACCTATTCTGAATAAACTAATCGACAGATTAAATTATTATCATTTTCTTAATATACCTATTCTGAATAAACTTCGAGATTCTATCTATGTATTTATGTTTGAATAATAAACTTCATGAAATCCATTTGTTTATCGATGGATAATAATTCGATAATTACTAATAGGCAATCTTCGTTAAATATTTTTTAATTGCAGAAGGATGATAAACTTTGAGAAAAAAAATAAATTACGCTTATCTAAAGATGGAAACAAATTTTCGTGAATTTAGAATTTATTTCCAGAAGGATAATAATTTTTTGAAATTCTGTCTATGTATTTAGAATGGTGGTGCGAAACTTGCGACCAGAAACTTGCGGCCCGAACTTTGCGGCCCATATTTCAAAAAAAAATTAAAAATCAAAAAATTTAAAAATTACTAATATATAAAACTATAACAGTAAACAAAATATATTAAAAATTTAAAAAATGGTAATCTTGTAGTTTAGGAACCTCTTTTTGGAAAAAAATTAAATTTTTTTCACTGCTTCGCACGTTTCTATGTTTTACCCATGTGAACGTTAATTTTGTTGTTTTATTAAATTGGTTTGAAAAAATGTAACGTCAAAATTTTTCGGCGTTAAAAATCGACGTCGGATGATGAAATGCGTCAAATTGGACGTCAGAATCAGATTCAGCGTCAAAATCTGGCCCTAGGATGTGCGGAGCAGTGAAAAAAAATTAATTTTTTTTTCCAAAAAGAAGGATCCTTAACTATGTAACCATTTTTTTAAATTTTTAGTGTCTTTTGTTTATTTTTATAGTTTTATATATTTATAATTTTTAAATTTTTTGATTTTTAATTTTGTTTTGGAATATGGGCCGCAAGTTTCGGGCCGCAAGTCTCTTGCTGCCTTTAGAATAAACTTGAAATTCCGCCTATTTAGAATGGGTAATAAATCCGCCTATTTAAGGATGAATAATAATCTTTGTCAAATCGTTAAAAGAAAGTCCGTGTAATTTTGCCTATTTAGAGATGAATTCCCTTTTAAATGCTGTAAATTTTTTATTTTTTTGAACAAAATTGGCCAGGTAAGTTTCTCAATTTTTTGTCAACTATTTTTTCAGCTAACAAAAAAGAAAAATTATTCGAAATTCATAAAAATTTAAAAAAAAAAGAAATAATTTTCCTTTTTCATATTTTTACCTAGAACCTTAAAAAAAAGATTAATTGGATCTTATAACGGTTTTTTTTATTCTAGCTCCGTTTGAAATCTCCGAAAATTAATCTTGATGCCAAATTTCGTTTTTTTGTGCCGATTCTTGTGCTGGTTGTTTTGGGTTTTGGCAATTTTCAATTTACTACTAAATTGCAACTGCATTAGATTTCTTTGGCTGAAAATTCTTGTTTAATCAATCTGTTACAACCAATTAATATATTATTCGGAGAATTGTCATGATGACCTCACACACCTTACTAATAATGTGACCATTAATATCATCAGGAAATAAAGTAAAAAGTCAGGAAAACTCGCTTGGAAGGTGGAAAATGGGATTGTTGAAGAGGAATACCTTAAGGTAAAACTAGAACATTTTTTATTGGGATTATTTGGTTTATATTTAAGTTTTCGAGTTCATTATAATGCGATCGAATTATTTCCACATTTTTCTGTAAAAAATGTCCATTTTCCCCGCCATTTTTCTCGTTTTCACCCAATTTCTTTTGCCTCTTGCAAAGGCGCAGGATGTGTGTGAAGCGTTTGCTGGCGATTTTACCCTTCACAAAATGTGCCGAAATGCACATGCGCAGGACACTTCCAGAATACAGGTACCTAATTAATTCACTTGATTAATTGGCTCCTTAAATTTTTTATTTACGGCATTTTCTCTAATAATACCGGAATTAGGGGACTTAAATTTTTCCTTACGATATTTTCTCTGATAATTCCGGAGTTGGGCTTATTAAGGGGGATATTGGCTTATTAAGGAGGAGGAATTATTGTATTTTTTCTTCAACCTCAACGGTGAGGAGGGAGAAGTCTTTTTTTCCAAATCTTTTTTATGAAGATGTCCTGTAATAGGACCTCTGGGGATCTTATTTTTCAACCCTTTCTTCAGAGGCGTAGTTTATTACAGGGAGGGGATTTAATACAGAAAATACGGTATTGGAGGGGGAATTATTAGAGAAAATAGGTTACGTTTTAGTTCTCTAAAATGCCGGTGTTGGCTGCTGCAGGACAACCAGGAATGGCGGGAGGAGGGGCGACCGGAATACCGGCGGGTCGTATGCCTAAGGCTGGTAAGCAAAAAAAGCTATATTATTAAAGGAATTTTTGATTATTTAAAAATAACATCGACAACTTTAAATTTTTTTTAGTTTTCTTATGAGTTGATCGAAACATTGTCGACTAAAATAAAATTTAGGGATCAATAAATTGATTCTTTAAAATCTGAAAATTACTGAAATTTTCAAATTTTCGAATACTTTGGATTGCATAAAAATTACAAAGACCAAAAAATATATATCCTCCAATTCTAGGGTGTCAAAGCGACAAGAGTGATGCAATGCCAATGGAATTTTGCAATGACCCAAGGTGTTTCTGCGCATTTACTTGCGGTAAAAATAGTTTAAAAATTATAGTATTTTTGGATAATTATTTTTTTAATTTTTAGATAGATGCGCAAAAACAGAGGGCACATTGCCGAAAGCGGTACGCAAAGAGTACAGGATGCTCACTGAGATGGAACGCCAAAGATTTGTATGTACTATAAGTATAAATTATGCTTCACTTGTGGTTATGGGAAAAATATTTTATAAAATATTTAGGGATTTTTCAAAAAAATAAAGGCCAAAAAAAATCGGGCTATCATTTAGGCCTAAAAAAGTAACTATAAGTAAGTATAAATGATGCTTCATTTGTGGTTATGGTTACAGAAGTAAAGTTGAAAAAATATTTTATAAAATATTTACGGATTTTTTTAAAAAAAAATAGAAGGCCAAAAAAATCGGGCATTATTTAGGCCTAAAAAGTAAGGATTGAATTATGCTGTTTAGAAAAAAATATGCAAAATAATGATCTATTAAAGGAGTCGGCGGCCCCGATAGAGGCCGCCGGGAAAATTTTTCATTAGCAAAAACGCGATATCCAATACCGAAAAAACCCAATATTTTTATCCACGCGATAGTACTCGATGCCGAAAATATCGAGCAGCCCTATTTTACACATTTAGATTGCAGCTGTGAAGAAGCTGAGAAGTCAGCGACCAGCAGTAAGTGGTCTCTATAGCGAGTTAGGTCTAAATCTTTATGTAATAGTACAAATTTTAAAAATAAAAAATTTTTTGGTCAGCATTTCAGCTTACTTATATCAACAAGAAAAATAGGCATTTACCAAACTAATCCCGCTTATGTTAGTGATGCTCAGCAAATTCTAACTGAAGTTGTTGTTGTTTTTTCAATAGTTATATATCGAAAAATTTTTTTAAATTTTCAAAATGGTAGCAATTAAGTTGGACAGTATGAAGAATCTGAGAACAGGACCAGGCGACTCGTTGTTTGGGACCCAGTATGACCAGATTGTGGACATACATGTGGAAGGCAATGACTGGAGTGCCCACATTGGGCCCGGGTTCGCCCCATGGCATCGGGACTACAACAAACGGTGAGTGAGTGGGTGCAATTCGTCTGTAATACGGAATTCGGGATCAAAATCTCGGAAACAGCCAAAACCGATCCCGAAGCCGGGATCCCCAGTCCCGCATTACCGGATTCCAATCCCGACCAGGATCCGAGAAAAAAAATTTGAAGAAAAATCATTTTCTGCCTATGAAATCGAAAAATTTTGGAAATTGTTAATGTATTTAGGTAACTTATGATTAATTTGCCATATTTTATGATTAGTTTTTGAAATTTTTATTTAATACGTAGTTGCATTTTTCTTTTAAAATTTTTGCAAAAAACTTGAAATTTAACTCGGGATATCGGGATTATCCCGACCCCGAATTGAAATGGGATTTCGGGTTTTGGGAACACTATCAAGATATTTAATAGAACTACCTACCTACCTAATTGCCTAGTTAATTGTTGAGAAGACTACCTAATTTTCCCATTTTAAGAATGGAATTGACACTCCGCCGATTGGACCGGTCCATTGGGTTGCCCTATTGGGACACAACTCTTGACGCGGAGCTGCCCAACCCGGCAGATTCCGTGCTCTTCACCGACGAACTGATGGGTTCCACCAACGCACAGGGCCATGTCCAAGGCCCCTTTGCCGGACCCAAAAACATTGTAACTTATAGGATACTAATAAGACCGATATTAAGACCAATCAAGACAAAAAATTATTGAACTCCTAGCTAATCCATAACTATAAAAGGAAAACGAGTGCAGAAAATCACATCTGATTTTTGGGTTTCGAATATCATTGGATTGAAATTTTTATAAAAATTATCAATCAAAGAGGCTATGAAAACGCATTTTTTGCGAATTTTGAAAAATCAGAAAATTTTTAAAAAACTTCGAAAAATTAAAGCGAGTCATAGCATAACAAGTATATTGGGCCATTTGGCGGTTTTAAGGTCCCAGAATTTTGTTACACCTGTGTTAAAATGAAAATTGGAAACTGATTAACCAGCTTTGAACCATCGTGAATTTGAAGCGAATCCCTTATTGTGGAATGCTATAGGAAGAGTGAATAAACAGAGAAAAAGAAGTCGTCAGACAACAATACATGCTTATTTTTCATAATCACGAAGGGCAAGAAATTAATTGAAACTTTATTTCAATTAGTTTTTTGCACCCAATGTACACAAATGCTTGTTCTCTTTATGACTAGGGTCCGGATAAATATGCACCAGGTTTATTTATTTCACGTCAGGTTGATTTTTTATAAATTGGATTCTAGATATCGGATTTCTATGAAACTATGAGCTTGGTAATTTCCAGAATTTTCTGAGGGCCCAAAATTTTTTTATAAAAATCCGCCTGGTGACGTGAACCAATTCATTTCACGGATCATTTCACGCCGCCAGGCGGATTTTTGTAAAAATTTTTTGGCTATTCGAAAAATTCTGAAAATTCGCAGGCTAATAGATCCTATTGAAAATGATTTTTGTGACAAATTTCATAAAATTCCTAAACCTATAACAAGAGTTGCAAAAATCAACCTGACGTGAAATAAATAAACCTGGTGCATATTTATCCGGACCCTATTTATGACAGTCACGCGTGACCGGACTGAATCGCACGCATGACAATGTTGCGGAGTTGGAAGAAGCACAAAGACAAGGCAGACTGGTGGATTTGGCCGGCGCACCACTGATGCGCAATATTTCCTGGGAACCAAATGGCGGCAAAAAAGTGATCAGTGAAAGAGAGTAAGCTTAAAGGCTACTATTATATATTTTAGTCTGAAAAGTATGCCAAACTCATCGCCATGAAGAATCTTTCAGAAAACAGTGGATTCAAAAAAATCTACCTATATCTTGAAGCGAAATTTTGAGTTGGATTTGGACGTAGTGTCTTTATCCGTCTTTAAAATGCCAAAGGAAAATAAAGGCTTTAATGCCAAGGGAAAATAATTGCATAATTTCGCTTTAAAATATAGATTTTTTAAACGGGTTGAAGGATTCATTATGGCAAAATCTGTACCTATCATTATGATTTTTACAGAAAATACAAAATTGGCCTTTCCCAAAATTGCCAAAATGGGTGTTTCTCCCAAAAGTGCCAAAAAAGGCCATTTACTGTATACTAAAAGGCTTTTTCTCCTAAAAATACCAAAACTACCCATTTCTACCAAAAGGCCATTTCTCCCAAATATATGCCAAAAATGACCATTTCTACTAAAAATTCTCTCATTTGTAAGAGTACGAAGTACGAGCTTTTATGACGGTACGAGTACCAAAAAGGAGTGGTCGAAAATGGCGGTACGAATTACGAGTACGATACATCATAATCTGTAAATGTGTGTTTTTTCATTTTGGAATGTTGAAAAAAACAACAACAACAATGAAAATTCTATTAATTATCCAATTTTTTCCTTTTGTTAAGTGTGCAAGATTTGCTTTCCAAGCGGGAATTGGCGTGGATTTTGGGTCACACTAATGTTGTGTTCAATCCGGCACAATACATGGTATGACAAATTCTAAACATTCTGCATCGGTGAGCCAAACATTTGCAAAACATGAGTGGTCAATTGATTGAGATCAAAAGGCGACTATTCCAATGTTTTGCTTTGAGGTTCCTACAAACAACATGTTCCGAAGTTTTTTCATCGAACCTTTGTTGTTTTGACCATGTCCGGAAGAAACAATGTTTTGAAAACCGAAACATGTTGTAGAACCCGCAAAAAAAAATTAATTTTTTATTTTTTTGGCAAATATCTAGCTCACCAATGCAGAATCGGTTACAGTATATGTAAATTAAATATTAACCCATTTTCGAACATCCTTCATTTTAATCATTGTTATTTTTAAATAAAAATATTAACATTTTTGCAGTCAGCCCTCTCCCTTTTTAAAAAATTTAATACATTTTCGCTCACCAAAAAATTTCATAGGATCACTTTTTCAATCAATAGCATTTCACCACTTACCTACTTGTTAGTGCCAAATTTTCGTTTTTTTTTGGATTGGTATGAGACTCGGCTCATCAGCAAAATGTTTTCCAAATACCCCTCTTTAGGACTGTAAGTACCTTGGCCAACTGTATGTTCGGCCAAACTGCAGTGTGGAGCAGCTGCGCCAACTGAATGTGTCCCAGGACATGGCAGGCGTGATGCGCTGGACTGCGCAATGCATGCGAGTCAGTGAACTGCTCGAGGTGCAGCACCAGTTTGCGCACAACTTCATCGGCGGCTCCATGGAGGACATCCAATACTCACCGCAGGACCCAATCTTCTTCCTCTACCATTCCTTCATTGAACTGGTCGGTGGTCTGTTGTTTGAAGGACTAATTGATGAATAGGTAATCTTGATATATATATTATTTAATAAAAAAATATTTTCTGCGAAAATTTTTTGACTGGAGGAAAATTCTCGAAAAATATCNTAAAATCCGCGTCAGAAAAGTCCGGCAATCTAGAGCACCTTTAGTTTCGAATTTGGCCTCGAAACGATTTGTCCGAATGCGTTTGACGCTTTTGTTCTCTCTTCTCCTTGTCTCTGTTCCTTCATTTCATTTCACTGGATCCAAAGACCACTCCGTCTTCGAGTGGGCGTGTCCCTCCATAGAGTGGGCGTGTCCCTCCACCTAGTCCATATAAATAGCTTTTCCGATGTTCATTTCCTCTCATTTTGTGATCGCGCGGAGATTTATTCTTTGCAAACAAAACAATCGCTTTAATACCATTTTTTCAAAAGGGATTGCCGGACTTTTCTGACGCGCATTTTACCTAGCTCTTTTTTTGTCTATTAAATATCGAACTAAAAAATTGAAAATTTGGTAAGAATTCCATCGCATAGTTGGAAAGAAAAATAAAAGTCAAGAAAAATAAAATTCAAGAAATTGACATATTTGGCTTACCATATTATGATTATACCGAAAAGGATTTAATCCCACCACTACCTAAATTCTTCCAGATTTGGGAACTTTGGCGACAGAAATGGCAAAATCGTCAACAACGAGAAAGTCAATATCCGGATGATGATCCGGTAGGTTTATGATGTTTGCTTTTACAGTAAATGCTTTTTTGTAGCACCGAAATCTTTTTTAAAAAAATCATCATTACAGAACTGCATGCCACCCACCCTTTCGAACAATGCCGAACCGTTCCATGCCAATGGTTCCGGGATGAATCCGATGCAAAATCTGGACAACGAAGATGCCATTGCCACACTGAAGCCGGGCGATGCATTCAGTGTACGGATGGGACAACTGAAAGACGGGCTGAGCAACAAATACACCGACCAATTGTTCGAATATGCACCCAGACCCACATGTGCGATGGGCCCAAACTGTGGATCAAAGTGAGTCGAGAGGGGGTGAGAGAAGCGGGCTAGATCATTAGAGTCCCGAAGCCAAAAGCGAAACCTAGAGAAAATGATTTTGGAGTCAAAAGATAGAGCTACTAATTAGCTACAAAATGAACTTATGCCCATTCAAATTGGCCCAGTGCGCAAAAAAAAGTTATGGACAAAATACACATATTTTTCAGAAGCTGGCCAATACATATGCTTATCTTGGCCATAAATTTTTTATGTGGCCAATTCGCATGATCTTTTTGGCAGAAAGTTTATATATGTGATTCGACACCAAATCCGTTTCTCTAGGTTGCTTGTAAGCTGAAATCATTATTTAATGAGAATTTTTTTGTCAATTTTGTTGTTTATTTTCCTGTTTATGAGAGCATAAACTTCATGAACATATCTATTATTTTCCCCAGATTTTTGTTCTGCAACAGTCGGACCGGGCGTTGCATGTCAAAAATCAAGCTGGGCGGCAACTGCCATGGTCTCGAAGGTCAGCCTGCATGTTATGGCGGCATGTGTGAGGCTGGTCGATGCATGCGGCAGGGGGGATTTGCCACAACAAATCCGACAAGTTTGGGACATGGGGGATCTGCGACATCACATCCGACAAGTTGGGGACAAACTACGCAGAACAATAATGGCAGAGGAACAACAACCCCAACAGTGAAAAATTACGGTAGTGCGACTACTGCCATGGGACCAACACTACCGCCGCCACCACCATCCGCCCCAGGGAGGTGCAACCAACATCATCATCATCCTGTCGCCCAGGTAAACAACAGGTATCCGAAAATTTCGACAATAAGATAAAACCATTTTTAAACTTTTTCAGAACTCGTCAGACCAAAAATATAAAAAGCAAAATTGTGTAGAATTTAGTGCATTATCTTTTAACCTTTTTAGTTTTTCGCATTCCCTGAAAAAGTTCTAAATTTTTTTTAAAAATATCGAAAAACAGTGTTTTTCACGTAAATTTTGAAAAATATACCCCGATATAGACCAAATGAAATTAATGCCTTATATACACAAACTTCAATCATAAACGGAAATGGGTTTTTCTCGAGTTTATACCTACTTCAATTTCATTATTTTCCTATTTTCACCCATTTATCTTTAGTGCATTATTCTTAAAATAAAATAAAGTAAAAAAAATAGCAAAATAAAAAGTGACGAAAAATTGTCAATAAGTATAAGTAATATATATCACTGAAAATTATCATTGTATTAGAGGAATTACGGTATATTATTAATATGATTTAGAATCCGCGGGAAAACAGTGGCAGCGCTGGCCGCGGAAATGATTGTAGACGAGGATATGGTGGCTACGGTTACGGTGGTGGTGGCTACGGGTACGGTGCCGGTTACGGGTACGGTGGCGGCTATGGATACAGTGGTTATGGAAACGGTGGCAAATAAAATAAACAAGGCAAAACCAAATTTGATGACAATTTTTTCTTTCTCCATGCATTTTTATTCGTTGAATAAAGGCAATATATTAGAATGACACTGCATTTATTTGGATAATATTTTTATACTTGGTAAAATTCTGCTTATATTTGGTAATAAATAGAGATCGGATTTATACGTATGCTCTATGAAAAGTTGAGCAATTTTCAAGTATATCTTGCGTATATTTGGTAATAAATAGAGATCGGATTTATACGTATGCTCTATGAAAAGTTGAGCAATTTTCAAGTATATCTTGCGTATATTTGGTAATAAATAGAGATCGGATTTATACGTATGCTCTATGAAAAGTTGAGCAATTTTCAAGTATATCTTGCGTGTCGCAAAATGGATTTACAAGGGACACAACTTGACTTTTGCCAAAATTACATGAAGATTATACCATGAATGAGGAGAACAAATCATGAAATTCCAAAAATTCAGCCTATTTTCTGATGACGATGAGTATAAACCGTGAAATTCCAAAATTCACTATTCTAATATTCAGCCTATTTTTTCTACTGGGCATAAATTTCGTGAAAATTCTAGTATTCAGCCTTTTTTCGATGAGAATAAACTTCGTGAAATTCCAAAATTCGCAGTCCGCCTATTGACCGACTAGAATAAATTCGTGAAAATCAGAAATTCGAAATATTTTCCCAATGAATATAAACTCCGTGAAATTTACTTATTTTTCGTCTTACAATTCTAATATTTTCGTTTTTTCCTCTCCATTTAGTGATCTTTCTATTCCGTTCGATCAATCGATATGACCGATCAGTTTGCCCATCATAACAATATCTGATCGCCCCAAAAGTTAATTTGTATGGCTCATTTACTTAATGTTTCCCTGTAAACCAGTTTGGCTCTCTTGGTTTTCAATACCAATTACACAAATAAAACAAGGAAGTAAAATTACAGAATAGCTAAAAATAATAGAGCGAAAAATAGCCAAAAATTCTATCGACTTTAATCTATGGGGTGACAGGAAAAAAGGTACTGGGACGTTAAAAAAACCGCCACGAGGGGCGTAAAAAACCGCCATGAGATATAGACTGGCCGAAAACTTTTTTTTGGAACTTGCTATGCCAAAGATACAAAAGCCAATTTGCAAAATTTTATTTTCGATCTTCTGGTACTTTTAATTTTTCGAAATTCGAATAAAAAGTTAGAATCAATACCAAAAATAGGGTTTTTAGGGGATATTTCGCACTTTTTGTTCGAATTTCGAAAAAATATAAATACTAGAAGATAAAGCACAAAATTCTGCACAATTCGCTTTTATACGTTTGACCTAGCAAGTTTCAGAAAAAAGTTTTCGGCCAGACTATACATAGCTCGTGGCGGTTTTTAGGGGTAACGACTTAGAACCAGGAAAAATACCTTTTATTTCGAAAATATACATTTGTATTAATCAGCATAATAAAATTAATGCTTTATTTTAGGACCAATTAAAATTTTATAAGCTTATGGCCAAATATTTTCTGTTCATTCTGGTTGTTATACTTCTTCTGATGCCAATGCCATCGCACAATGAAACCAAACCTCCGACGACAGCAAATGGCGATGACCCGGCACTTGTATCGTTATTACTCGTGTTTCCACACGGCATGCCACTGCAGCCTGGCGGACTGCTGGACCAAAATCTGCAAAGAATGGCTAGCAAATTGCCTGCAGCAACATCTGCACCTAAACCTCAACCGGCGTTTGCACCGCGACCTGCACCACAGTCAATCTCACCTCCGGCGCCTGCACCGCGACCTGCACCACCGACCACAGCACTTCCACAGCAGAGGCATGGACCACCCGCACCTTTGCCACAGGAATTGTCTTCACCATTGTCACAGCCTGCACCGCTACCGCTGCAGGAATGGCCACCGGCGGAACCTGCACCGCAACCACCACAACAAAATTGGCCTGTTGCACCAACACCTGCACCGGCACCGTCCTTCACAAATGGACCGCCACCGCAGGAATGGCTTGCTCCGAAGCCTGCACCAAAGCCTGCCGAATCCCATGGCTATGGCTATGGTGGCTCTGGTGGCTATGGCTACGGTGGTGGATATGGTTATGGCGGAGGATATGGCTACCAACAACAACAACCGTCTCAAACGCCAAAGGAAGCAGACTCCTCTCCTTGCAAGGTATTCCGATGTGTAATTTAGTCATGAGTTTAATAATAATTAGAATTCTCAACAGACGAGTTTAATAATAATTAGAATTCTCAACAGATTATTTTAATATTTATATATCCATCATGACAGATCTTTTAGGTTAAAAGTTGGGGTTGGGTTCAGAGATTTATTCGATGGCCGATGCAAAACTTGAAAAATTAAAAAAAATCGATGTTTCGAGAGAAATAGAATTTGAAATTTGAAAAATCAAACTTTCAATGGGTCCAAATAATCGTAAATTGAATTTATAGAGGGAACCAAAATAGAAATCGTAATTTAGAATGATCGAAAATGAACGAAAAAACCAAATTAAAAATTAAAGAGTCTATGTAAGGTTAGATACAAAAATTTTAGAAGAGTTTTCAGGTGGGTGGAGTTCGAGTTCGAATAATTCAAATTCACCGGGAAAATAATGGTTGTCCTCTACATTTTTACCTTCAATTACAGAATGAAAACTGTCCCGGCCGATCCATTTGGGGCAAATGTGACACAATGGTGAACACAGCACTTCAGATGGGTTGTGGCCAGAAGTACAGCTACCAAAGCTTGCAATCCTGTAGTTCCGGCAAAGGACTTCAGTGTGGTTGTTGTCTCTGTTGTCACAATCTCAATTGATAAATGAACAATTTCTAACGATTTTTTATTTTATTTTTTTTTGAAAATTAAATTCTAAGAATCATGAGATTAATGAAGCATAATTTTTTTTACTCTTATTATTATTTAAGAAAGATAGTATTTTTTTGGCAATGTTTTTCCTTTTCTTAACCGTTTATTTTTAAAATTTTGTATTATGGCACAAATAACTAATCCTCATTCGTATCTATAATCAACTGATTTTTTTGCATGAAAATTTCATCTGATTACCGAATTTTATATTGATTACCTGGCGCATTTCTGCGTGAAAAATTGTATAATTGAAAAAAATGAATTGATAAATTAAGAAGAATCCAAGCTTCTAAACTCTACTCTGATTAGACTAATCTGGTATTGAATAAATATTAATTTTCAAAAAAAATTTTGATAAATTAAATTGATAAATTAAGAAGAATCCAAGCTTCTAAACTCTACTCTGATTAGACTAATCTGGTATTGAATAATTATTAATTTTCAAAAAATATTTTGCAAAAATTATATTAAAATCCATGAAATTTCGCCTGAATTTTGTGAATTTTTTTATTATAAATTTAAAGAATATTCCAAGATAATATCGGTTTTTGTTGTTGTGGTGTTTTTGCACTTTTCATCAAAAACATCCCCCTGTGCAAGGTCAAAATTTCATTATCGTGAATTACTAAACCCTTCCAATTTTAGATGAAGTGTAAAATAGATGCCTCAACTAGGCAAAAAGGCCATCAAAATCCGCATTCAATTTGCAAAACAATATTTTATTGCACTACGAATTGACTCATCATTATCATCAGCGCTGAATCTTGGGAAGAATTATTTCTTGGTGATTAATTATTGTTCCTTCTACAATTTACTCCATCTCCAGCTAGATAATAAGGGTATTTAAAGCCATAAATTTGATAATAGCACGGGTCAAATGACTTTCATGGCACGATCAAATTTTCTGTTTAATATAATAATTTAGTATCAAAGATTAAATCTGAGTTCTTATCCATCTTGTATTGTTTTTTTCTTTTCTTTTTTTCAAAATGGCCACCTTAAGCGCTCGACTCGGATCCTTTCAGCAGTTTTTTAAAGGAACTCAAATCAAAAAATGGTCAAATTTGCAAGTAAAATTAGCTACCAAGAAAATTGACCATTCGAAATAAAATGATCAATTTTTCTAGTAAGAAAAATTTTCAAAAATCCCCTAACGAGTCTGCTCTGGCATCCTTTTTAACAATGCAAATGTATTATTTTTGATTTTTTCGAAAAGTATCCTATATTTGTGGATTTTTCCCGGAGTTTTTTTTTTCTTAATTCTGCCTTTTTCTTTATTTTTTTTGCTCTTTATATTCCTTTTTCTGCAATTTTTGGATACGATCTCTAGAATAAAATACTTCCATAGCATTTAGAGCAATTTCCAACATCATTATGGTTCCACATTTGCTGGCCTTCCTAATAATTCTAAGTTTCGTCCTCATGGCATTGCCATCGTGCAGTGAATGCAAACCTGCTGCAAATGCTGACGATCCTGCACTCATATCTTTGCTACTCGTATTCCCACATGGCATGCCACTGCAACCGGGCGGAATTCTGGACCAAAATCTGCCAAAAAATGGCCAGAAAATGGCCCCAATTACGATCTAAGCTGTTGCTTGCACCGACGCCTGCATCGCGACCTGCATTAGCGCTTGCACCGAGACCGACACACCGACTTGCACCGACAGCTGCACCGATGGTTGCACCATCGCTTTACACATATGGACCGCCTACCGAAATATCGCCCCAAAATTGGCCGGCATCACAGTCTTTGGCAAGTGCGGCAAGTTATGGGTATGGCTACAGTGGTTACGGCTACGGTGCATACGGTGGTTATGGTCGTCAACGGAGGTCACGATCTACCCGACAAGATAAACCGCTGTGCAAGGTATCCTAAAATTGTTTTCTGTTTAATAAGTTTTGGGTTAGTTAATCGGTTTTCTAAGAAAAATTAGACTTATTATAGTTTATCCTTTTTTTAATTCAGAAAATTTTTGAAAAATAAATATTTAAACACCTACAACTTTCATTATCTACAACTTTTATTTTCAGGATCAATGTCAATGCCATTTAGTATTAAAGTGCATTTTATTTTCATTTACAGAACATTGGCGACTGTGCTACGGCGGGTGATCGACTAATAAGTTGACAAACAAAAAATGTCGAATGGATCAAAAATTGCTTGATCATTTTGATCAGAACTCTGACATTGGCTCACAAAACAAATTTGCAGCCTTTCGCAAATAAAATTAGTGGGTTATATAATAAATTTCACATTTATATATATTTTTAGATTTATTTATATGGGTTTAAAATTTTTTTGTGAAAATTGCTATCAAAATTCCCCATAAATGTTCTACAAGATTGACACAAAAAAATTTCAAAAAAATTATGAATAACAACTTTTAAATTGATCAAATTTTATATAAAAAAATTAAAAGATTAGATTCACAAAAAATAAGATAAAAAAGTCCATTTGGTAAACAATAATCCGATTTGTGACGTATGTATTCTGTATTGTATTTATTTGCACTTTTCGTCAATTCATCCATTGTTTTCGTTCCAAGGTCAAAACTTCAATTTCATGAATTACTAATAAACCCTTTCCATATGTAAATAAAGAGTAGAAAATTGCTCAAAAATGTGGAAAAATCCACCAAAATCCAAAATAAAAGCAAAATTTTTTAATTGCACCGGACTGATCAATGAAGGAAATTTTGGAAAATTTTAATTCGATTACTAAACCCTATACTATTCTCTTTCTTTTTTGATTATAATTTATTCTCTCAATTCCATCTAGTTATAAAAATCCAACATTTGCTGTTCAAGGCTCACTACATTGTTCGTTCAGAATGCTGCTTTTCTTTTTAGAAATAGTATTTATAGACCACCAATTTTTTCTTCGATCATTTCATTTCATTGTGGATGAATAGTTGCTATGAAATTATACAAATTTTTTGCTATTCTAATCTTAAAATCCTGAAAAAGACAAAAAAATTGAACTTACTTAAGACAAATGAATCTCAGATTTCTTAAATTAAGCAAAAAATAAAATTAAAATTTAACTACTTTGAAATTTTTCAGTGACTATTTGCTTATCCATATGCGATTATCGATTTTAATGGACAACTCGAAATCGAAAGTTCGTTTCAAATATTGTTACCATTGCCTACTACAAATGTGCAAAAAGGTCATCCGAATTGGCCAAGTTGGGATAATTTTGTGGCCAGATATTTGGACAAACTCACGATTTTATTTGCTAATTTTTTTTAATAATATTTTATAGACTTTGAGATCTATCTATTGGATCTAACTCTTTCTCGCTAGGTGTTATCTGACACTATATGGATTATGATCTGTTCAGATGCCAAAAACGTGCAATTTCCCTACTTCTACCAGGCTTAATATGACAATATCCATATTACTGTTAATGTTTTCGGCATTATACGGTACTAAAGCGGACATGCCGGGTGGTCCCGTGGATCCCGTGGATTATGATCAGCAGCAGATGGCACAACAACAACAGCCGCAGAATTCGGCATCTACACCCCTGTCGCAATCGTTACTCAACGCTTTACCTCCCGGAGTACCTCTACCGCCTCCTCTGGAAAGATTGTATAGAACATGGAAATAATATTAATCAAGTGATCTTATCATTTTGTAAATCATTAATTTTTTGTTTTATTAATTCATTACAATAAAAAATTTCGGTATACATACTAGCGATGAGATATAGTAGGGTTCTTTTTTAAAAAATAATATTGCACAAAAAGCCTCAATATTGTCCAAAAAAATTGGCAGAAATCGCTTGATTTCAATTTGGGCAATCAAGGAAAAAACAAATTTTTTGTACAAATATGGGAGCCAAAATCTAATATTTGGCAGTCTTGGGACTCATCGAAGGTATTTTATGCAACTTATCAATAAAAAAAAGAAATAGAGCTTGTTGTCCAAATTGTTCTCCAGTTGACTTGATTCTTAATTATTTTCCATCAAAATTTTGATTTGGGAATGTCCCTTTTGGAAGGTTTATGATATATACGTTGTGGAATATGTATCTAAAAAATTGAAACTCGACCGGTCCAACGGTCCATAAGATCAATTTGGTTGTAATTTTTTGATAAAATTCCAAAATATTTATTGATAGGCTACAAATTCTAATTAAGCTGGATCAAAAATAGGTTGTAAAAAAATGAAAAAAAAATAATTTTCTGCCTAAATACTATTTTTCCTATTTAAAGCCTGCAAAAAATCACATAAATCTCCAAATAATTTTTTTAGATATTTGATTTTATAAGGAACTAATTTTCAACCAACAATTTTAAAATCGATGGTTCAATCCACTTTAATAGGCGACCACCAATTTTAATTCATTGATCGTATCTCGCCGATTTTAATCGAATCATTTGCCCACAAAAAAAGAATTTTTCTTTATATTATTTGTTCTTTCTTGATCTGTTAATTTTTCTTAATTTTATCATTTTAAGAGATGGAATGAAAATTTTGATGGGACGAATTGTATAAAAATATAAAGAAAATAATGAAAAATTATTTCAGATTATTGTCATAATATTATATTTATATGCATTAAATAATATGTTTTAAATAATATATACAGATTTTCGCAGAATTTTTGACGGGTACTTTGCTTTTGGCTTCAAGAACACTAAAAAATAAAAAGATCCCCGATGAACAACTGATGACGTACATGGATGTAAAATTTTATTTTTATTAATTAAAAATGATATTTCATACATAATTTCGCCTTAATGTTCAGGGTGAAAATTTAGAAATTTCCTTATATCTTTTTTCCCTAAAATATAATATGATCAAAATATGTTCGCGAACTATAATTATTTTCAATTGCAAGATATGTAAAAATATTTTCGCCAATTACTAAATGTTCCTTGTTTGTCAAGGTCATGCAAAACCCTTTAAATAGCCACCTAAAAAAGGAGAAGTCCACGTAAAATTTTTGCACCCAAAAGATTACTCATCGGTGGCCGATTTTTTTTTGAAAATTTATTTTTGTTACCCATTACTAAACCCATCGGATCAACTCACAGTTAAGTAGTTAGTCACTAAATTTAGGAATCATAAAATTTAAACTCTTAGTCAAGAATCATGGATGGGAATTTTGAGGAATCATTACCCATTTATAATTTAGTTTTTTAAGTCATATGATCCCTAGGTATTTATTCCATTAAAAACGCGCAATTTTAGAAAATTGACCTTTAAAAAATACGTCTTTCTCGATTAAGGTTCCATAATTTTGCCAACGGAAATTTCGACTAAATAATTAGCAGAAACCATTAATTACGTTACACTTTTTAAATAATATAAAAATTAAACAAATCACCAAAAACAATCCTCCTTTCACTATACAACATTAAATTAAAAAAAAAAATTTTTTGCCCCCCCCCCAATTTATTGATATTAGGAAAAGTGGACTTTATCGATTGAATTTTCATTAGGTAAAAAACTTTGAATTTTGAAGGATCTTCAAATTTAGGATTATTTTATTTAAAAAAGTGGGAGGAGGACCGACTGACTGACTTACCCAATTTCTCCCTGCTTAAAAATTAAAACACATTTTCCTCATTCTAGATCGATCGGGGAAGATGATTCGCGGTATGCTTCTCACAGTTTTACTGCAATTTTTGGCATTATTTGCTGAAGCACACATGCCAGCCGGTCCCGAAGATTATGACCAATTTCCTGAGCAGATTTACTACATTTCTCCGCCTCCTCCACCACCACCCGTGACAAGACCACGTTTACCGCAGATCTTGGTACCACCTCCAACAACAACAAGACCACGAATCTTGGTGACTCCACCAGCAACAAGACCGCCCTTACTGCACACCATATTGGTCGCTTTGCCTCCAGGCGTGCCTTTACCTCCTCCTCTGGGCCATGAATTTTGGAATTAATTACCTATGTGATTTATAGAAATTCATTAATTAATTTTTTATTTTACAATTTGTATGGTCCGTAATTTCATTATCACTTAATCTACCGTAATTCCTCTACTGGTAGGTCTATCTATCTGGTCTATCAAACGATATAAAGATCTTTTTCAAATATACATTCTTAAATTAATGATGAATTTTTTATTGGCCGAATTTTTCTTCAATCTCAAGAAGCCAAAAATGGTTTTATTTTTGGAGGCTCTTTATTCCAAAAATTGAAAAATAATTTTTTGGATATTCAATGACTAGGTTTTATAGAGGATTGAATGGACTACAAAATAATAAAAATAGCAAAACAATCTATGCTCTAGAAAAAAAAGTTATGGACAAAATAAAAGTGTGCAAAGACTTGTAATTTGTAATTTAACCCCTGTAATTTAACGGTAACCTCTAATAAAAAGGTAACCTCTATTATAACGGTAATTCCAGTGGAAAATATAAATTAAAAATCTACAACATAATGACGCTAAACTATTTTTCATATCTTTTTTTTCTGTTAATACCTACATTAAAAACACGGGATTAATTGAAAATCAAGAGAAAATCCAATTGTCCGAAGGTGATAAAAATAATATTTTTAAAATTACGGTTCAAAGTCACTCAAGAAAAATTATTTTTATATTCTCAGGTCTTTTAAAGGCTTTCATTTTTTTATAATTCTGAACCTAAAATTAAATAATCAAACGTTGGAATAAATTTTTGCATGTGAAAATTTTTTTCGAAAAATTCTTTCTGGAAATAGTGAGGTGAAGGGTCTTCGCAAAGCGGACATTGAAAAATATAACGGTAACCTCTAATATAAAGGTAACATTCGACCGAGGTTGAAACATATAACGGTATACCGTTATATTAGAGGAAATACGGTATGCAATAATTTCGCATTTTTTATTCCAATAAGATCAATAAATGAATTATATAGTTCACTCAGTATCGATTTATTTAAATGATCCGAAATTGTGATAAATTTTTTTTACTAAATCAAATATTAATTAAAAAATAAATAATAAAAGAATTTTATAATAGGGTAAAAATCCATAAAGTTTATAATAGATTAAATTATTAAAGTTAAACAAGTGATGAATCCGTCTGGTTTACTTTAATTAATTTAATTAAATTTTAAGTATTAGAAATTTACAATAATCTGATCAAGCCTGTTTTATGGTTGCTGCTGAAATCCGCCTGGTTTACATTTGATGATATGTGAATTAGAATTTTATTGAAATGCGAGGAATTTACGGGTTTTAATCCTTTGCTTTTTTTGTTCCGTTAAATATTTGCGCCATAACAAACTCATCGGGCGTCTCGGTTTGAATCGAACGAATTTGTCCTTCACAGAGTGCATGAAAAACGAGTTTTTTGTTCAAATTAATTTAGTGGTTCCGCCGTTGGTCTTTATTTTGATCTCTTAATTTTTTTTTGCCCCCTACTATTCTGTTGTTTTATGGTTGACTTTTAAATTTTATCTTTAGTCATAAACGAGGGAAAAAGGAACAAAATTCTTTTTGTTTTAATTTTTGGATTTGTTTAAAAAGCCAATTTCTTGCCCGTTAAAATAATATTTTATTTTTTCATTTCCAAATTTACTAATAATTTCTTTTTTCATTTGTAAAAATGCCAAATTTTTCAATTAGATTTTTTAATGGTCTAATGGTTTCTTTCAAATTTTACCGTTAATTAATAATGACAGAAGGTGTTGTTGAGGCTTTATGAATATTTTCCTTGACATTTTTGCCCAAATCCTGAAATTGATCTCACGATATTGTGTTCTAGAAGGAAATTGGGTATTATTTTTTTCAAGAATAATAAAATCATAAAATTTTGCATAATTTTAAGAATTTTCCCTTCTAGAATGGTGACTCTCACAATCTCCCAATTGATTCAGAAAATGCTTATAATCAGCGTAAAAAATCGTATAAAGTTTCAATTTATTTTTCTATCCCTCGTGATTATGACGCGGAAACATTTTGCGTTAAAATATAATGCTGTCTGACTTTCTTTTCTCTGTTCATCCACTCTTCCTATAATATTTTACAATGAGGAATTCGCTTCAAATTCACAATGATTCAAAGCTGGTTAATCAGTTCCCAATTTTCATTTTAAATCAGTATTTGGGCAAATCTCAACAACTCGAGAGGTTTCCCTATCCCAATTTACCACGCAATTATTAAAAGTTCAGCCATTTAACAATTCACTTTACTCAACTTGAAATGCTGTACATCCTGAACTTGGCCAGCATCATTGTATTTGCATTTTTGGTGCCACAAAACAGGGCGGCCATGCCCGGCGACTGGGATGAGGACAATTTGATGCCGGACGCTACTGCTATCGGTGTCGGTGGTTTGGCGCTGCCGCCTCTGGACCTGCCGCCCGGTGTCCCATTGCCGCCTCCTCTGGTAGCGTCCAGCTGGAATCGACCGCTAGCCCCGGCTCCACCGTCATGGGACTGGCCAAGTGAGGTAGAAACTAATGTACTAAATTTCAAAAAATCCGATAGAATAGAGTAAAAAATTTAATCGGTGCAAATTCATTGTTAGCTTGAAGATTGCGCTAATTTTTTATACAGGATGGTAATATAAAGAATAATTAATTTAACCAAAAGGTGTATGTAATAAGTCCAATTTTTCAAAAATTTTAAATAATTTGTTTGCTCCCAAAAAATGCTGCAGCTTTAAGCGGTAAATTTAATTGTGATGCTAAATCAAAAAATAGGTAATAATTTTTGGATGGTTCGAATCAATCTCGATTTAGCATTATCGACTTAATCCCCGAATTTGTTTGAGGTCACATCACCTCTGTTCCAAACCTGTTTTTCCTACCGATTTCAATCCTACGCACATTTATTAGTGTCATTCGATGCTGAAATTTTATCATATTCCCTCTATTTTAAGCCCCTTTCTAATTAAGCCCCCTCCAATTTAAGCCCTCTCTCAGAGTGGGATTGAAAATTTTAACCNTTTAACCCCCCCCCCCCCCCTCTAATTTAACCTCTCTCCCTTTCTAATTCAAGCCCCATCCTACTCTACTTCTACATAGTTATTACCGAGAATTTTATATAATAAAATCTTAAAATGATTCAAAAAAAATTTCTATTTCTTGATTTTAATTCACATCCTTCACCCTCCTCCAAGAGAGGATTAAAAATTTAAGCCCCTTTCTTCTAATTGAAGCCTCCCTCTAATTTAAGACCCCCTCAGCAGAGGGAGGTTGAAAAATTTAAGCCCCGGGCCACTTTCTTTGCCTAATTAATAATTATATATATTTTTTTTATTTTTTGGCTATTCGTACAAATACTAGTTCGGAATTAGGGGTATCAGGCAAATTTTTGCCCACTTTTATATCGAGACTATACTTTTGTAATCTTTCAGGGATTCGAGGTGGCCAGTGGCACGTCTACATCAGCGCCTGCACCTGTATCAATGCCGAATCCTGCACCGGTACCCGCATTTCCTGCACCTACGCCTGCACCACCTCCTAGATTATTAGCACCGGCGCCTGCACCGGCACACAATGTATGGAGGCCTGCACCGGCACGACCAGCTCCTGCACCTGCTCCCGCGCCAACAACAGCCTCCGGAGTACAACCGCATTATTGTTGCCAGAGGGTAAATTCTTTGAACTCTTCGAATTATTTATCAATAAAGCCGTATAGCATATGTATTTTAAAGTTCAAAGATTAATGCTTTTTTGAGTTAATATTTTTATGAAACTAAAATAATTAGAGATCGGAAAGTTTTCACTTTTATAGTAGGTCTATGTCTGGGTGCTAAGTTTCAAAAAATACTGGATCCGAAAAAACAGTATAGCAAACGGAGACCATCGATCAGAACCAAGAGGAAATCGATATCGGCAGAAAGAAATCGGGCAGAAATATTATTTTCTTTCAGATTTTATTATTACCGTATTACCTCCATTAAGTCCCCATCTTCCATTAAGAGCCTACCCTCCAATAGAACCCCCTCCTTTGAAGAAACTCTAATGGAAATGGAAATCTCTAATAGACCCACCTCTCTCCAAAGAGTTTGAACAATAAGACCCCATGGGGTCCTAATAGAGTCTTTACTGTATCTTCTATAATCACAGATTTATTTTGTTTACGATGTATGTAAATTTCGTTAATCTATTTTATTCATTTTGAGAATATATTAAAATATGTATCTATAAATGATCATGATCATTTTATTGATATTCTTCCAGGCAACCAGCAATTGTACGGGCACTCGTCTGAAGGGTTCCTGCAGTATCATGAATTCTGCAGCAGCCCGCTTAGGGTGCTATTCATTCACTTACCAGAGCGTGCCTGCATGTAACGCAGGTCTTGTGCAGTCCGAGTGCTGCTTGTGCTGTGTCAACCCGAGGGGCTAAAATTGCGCGCCGAAATTCGATACTTTTTTTGACATTTTGAATCTGACAATATTTTTTTGGCTGCTGGACAATTACCTATATGGGATCGTTCATTTCACTCAACAATAACTAAAATGAAAATTTTAGTTTTTTTTTCAAATATTATATCTGGAAATATTTATGAAATTCGAAAGAATCTTAAGATATTCTAAACCGGTTTAAATATTTTCTATAAATGATTTTGTGGGTGAAAATGAAATTTTCATTTTATGCATTCAATATCCCCAGCAAACCTAAACCTATATTAGTACAAAATATGAAAATGGCTTGACCGACGAATTTTCAATCAATTTTGTCATTGTTTTATTGGATCCATCAATTATTTGATTATGAAATAAAGGAAAAAACTCCGCCCGATTTACTATTCATTTCAAAATTCCGCCCGATTCACAATTCTTAAATTTCGCCTGTTTCGCAGTTATGAAAATTCAGTGCTAGGACTTTAAAAAAAATTCGCCAATGTGACCAGTCTGGCCTAAATTTTTTTCGTTAGACCTATTAGATAAAAAGTATAAACGATAAAAACTGTTCAGAATTTTATGCTGATTCGAATGGGATTTCTGTTTTTCCGAAATTCGGCCAAAAGTTCGAAATTTTGTAGAAATACCGAAAAATTCAGTTTTAGGGGATATTTCGAACTTATTGGCCGAATTTCGAAAAACTAAAAATACATTCAAATCAGTATAAAATTTTGCACAACTTTGCCTTTTATACTGTTGGTCTAACTGGTCTAACAAAAAAGTTTTAGGCCAGTCTGGCAACATTGTCGAATTTTTTTAACGTCCTAGCACCGAAAATTCCGCCTGATCTACAATTCATAAATTCCACCCGATTCACAAGCCAAAAAATTTAGCTCTAAATTGAATCCACTCCACATTGGGTTAGTATGGAATCTTCTTTGGGGTTGAATATGATTAGGTATATATCTTTTCAAATTCAAATATTTTAGATGAAAATCGAACGAAGATTTTAGGACCCAGATCATATGCGCGATCTGTATATATAAGACCCAGTATAGGTACTATAATACTCTATACTACACATGGTTTAGTCAAGACATAAAGTTTTTAAGGCTTGTTATACTAAAAGTATAAAAGACTTAGTTGTAACAAAATTTTATGCTTTACTTCTTGACTTTTTTGATTTCCTAGTAGCTTTTTGAGCCTTACTAATCTATGCGGTATATCCTAGACTTTGAATTGTTTAACTAATATCTGCTGGTTAAAAAATAAATGGACTTTAGTAACGCTGCTGGGCCCTTGCCAAAAGATCGTTCGCTTTGCTCTCTAGACCAGGGATGCGATCGAAAAATTTCAAAATCAGAAAATCCAACTCAAAAAATCAGATTTAATGGTCAAAAATCAGAACATTTTGTAAAATGCTTTAAAATTTGTTGGAAATCAGTTTATACATATAATATTAATTCAATGCCATATGGAACTCCGCTTTTTTGCAAAAATTTTTACTATGGGAGGGGTGCCGGCGGTCCCGACAGGGGCCGCCGGAGAAAATTTGAAAAATTTAGTCTTTTTCCCTTAAGAAAATTGGCCACTTTTTGGTTCTAAGAAGTGGCGCCGAAGATATCATGGATGGGGTGCCGGCGGTCCCGATAGGGGCCGCCGGAGGAAATTTTTAAAATTTAGTCCTTTTTTCTTAAGAAAATTGACCATTTTTAAGATCTTTTTTGAAAAATATGCTATATTAGAGTGCCGGCGGTCCCGATAGGGGCCGCCGGAGAAAATTTTTGAAAATGGAATAATTTTTCCTTAAGAAAATTGCTCATTTTTTGAGAAATTTCAACAAAAATCAGAAAATCAGGACAAAATAAGGACAGAGGTCGAAAATCAGAACCAATCTGACAAATCAGAACATTTTTATTTTGTCAGATTTGGTCCCTCCAAATCAGAACATTTCTGACAAATCAGAACAGATCGCATTCCTGCTCCAGACTCTAGAGACACCCTTTTCCCGAGGAAAAAGACAAGAGGCGGCCGGGGGACAATCCCAGCGTCTTCCGATTAGATCTCGGCTGCTCTACCAACTGAGCTATGCCCGCCTCTAGAGAGGTCGGCTAATAGATTTCTTTTTTTGCTTCTTCCATAAAGGCATGCTCCTCCCTTACGCTTTTTTAACCGGAAAATTCTTGGCACTTTTCACGAAACGGACTATTTCAAGAAAATGATTATGGTACATAGCACCGATCCAATTATACATTCTTAACTCTAATGATTTTTCAGCCCTGTCTATTCATTACTAATAATGAGCAATTAGAGGAGACTCGGAAAAAGGCGACAAATCATTTTTGAGAAGAAAATAATAACACAAAATTAAGACTGATAAATGGTTTAAACTACTTAACTTGTCTGACTGAATGAGTGAAAAGTGAAAACCAATTAATTCTTCGCATAACTTCCTAGTTCCGTCCAATTTTCTTTATAAACAAAATATGGGATACAAAATTGCATTTATATTAACTTCGATTAGATTATGAACTCATCTGCATTTTTAGTTATCTGAGACGAATAGAAATGGATCAAAATTTTTTATTAAAAGAATATTAGACCAAATCCACTTTTTAGACAGGTCAGCACCAGCAGATTGGATCATTTAGCTTTTCTTTCCGCAAAATGTCCATTTTGCCGACCATTTTTCTTGCCTTCGCTCTATTTGTGCCTCTCGTAAACACGCAAGATATGTGTGGAGCTTTATCTGGCACTTTGCAAAAAATGTGCCGAAATGCAAATGCGCAGGATACCGCAAGAATAGAGGTTCGATCTAATTCAAAAGTCATTAAATGGCAAGTTATTTTATTTGAATTTAATGCAGAAGACTAACCGAGGCCCCGGTTTTGGTGCAGCATCAGCCATAGTTTTCATTATGCCTAATCCTGGTATGTTCGAAATGCGCCTAATCCTGGTTTTGCGCCTCGAGCGTATAAATTGAATTGAATTGAATTGAATGTTCAATTTAAAATTTATAAAGGAATATATTTTTTTGATTATTCCGACCATAGGCAGCAGCAAAAAAAAGGGTGCTATGTCGTTTCAGCCAAAAGTGCCAAAATGGAAAATAGTTCCAAAAAACTTTTTTGTTAGACTATTTAGACAAAATGTATAAATAGCAAAGTTGTTCAAAATTTTAAATTTTAAGTTCAAAAATTCCCGAGTTCATCAAATTAGGGATCAGGACCAATATCCCCATGTTTACAAATATCCTTAAATCCCGATGCCTTCCACACTAGTTTGTTAAAGGAATTTGCCAAATTTTCTTGTATTCATTTTTAAAAATGGGTTTGATATTCCAAATCTGTGAGCAAATTTTTCAAAAAGAGAAGTTAACGACCATTAAACTGCAATTTTTCTTTCCAATATTTCTTGTAATAAAAATAAAAACAAGAAATTTATTTTTTTAGCATCTTTGCAGTTTACGTGCCAAAATTTTCCATTTTTCTATTTATGGTTAAGAAACTCAAGCAACCGCTCATAAACAAATACTGAAAATGTTTATTATACCAAAAAAATCTGCTAAAAATTAATTAAAATAATAAATAAATAAATAATGCAAAAAAAAGAAATTTTAATAGATAATTAAATTTTAATTATTACATTTTTTTCTTATTATTTTTCTACTAATTTATTTCTTTTAATACTTATTTATATTGGTTTTTAGTATGTTTTATTTTATTTTTCGTGGCATTTGCTCAGTTAATTACAGTAAAATTTTGAAAAAGTTTAAAAAATAAAATTAAAGGTAATATTTTTCATATATTTGCCTTTACAATTTGGTCTAGTAAGGTTACCGTAAAACCTGTATTATAACCCCCTGCAATTGAACCCCCCCTGTAATAGACCACCCTCTGGAGGGGGGTAGAAAAATATAACCCCCGGGGTTTGTAATACAGGTTTTACGGTGCTGATTGGCCATTTTTGCCCATTTTATGAACCAAAAAAGTCAAATATGTGCCATTTTTCCAACTAGGAGAGTGCCAAAGCGATGATAGTGATGCAATGCCAATTGAATTTTGCCGTGCCCCACATTGTTTCTGCGCATTCGCTTGTGGTAAAAACTTTTTAAATTTAAGGTCAAAACAAAAAACAAGGGCTGAAAATAAGCATCATAAGCTTTTCTGGGATGCTGATTAAGAATCTGAGCTCCGATTTTATCCATGATGAATCAAATCTATGCTTTTCATTAAAACTTTACTTTTCATCATTTTTGAAGTTTAAAAATTATATTGGCTATCAATGTTTCATTTTATTAGTATTTATGCTAATGCTAAAAAACAAAACACACATATTCAAAAAAAGACAAAAACCAAATTCTAAAATTGTGGACGGGTAAAACAAAATCCAAAATTCTTTACCTTATCACGAATTTTTACTCGATAATAAATCATAATTGATAGTTTCAGCATCAAATTTCCCGTGTGAAAATTTCAAAAATGAAAAATCGACGAATCGACTTGATGAAAATCGTAGATTTGATTCATCATGGATAAAATCGGAGCTCATATTCGTAATCAGCACCCCACAGAAAAGCTAGGAAGTAAAGAATTTTCAGCCTTATTTCTTTATTTTTCCATGGGACCGCAATTCCGAAAGATTGCCAGTTTAAAATTCGTTATATTATTTATCGTAAGGGAGGAGCATTCCCCTTATGGAAGAAGCAAAAAGAGATCTATTAGCTATTAGCTGAGCTCTCTAGAGGCGGGCGTAGCTCAGTTGGTAGAGCAGCCGAGATCTAATCGGAAGACGCTGGGATTGTCCCCCGGCCGCCTCTTGTCTTTTTTCCTCGGGAAAAGGGTGTCTCTAGAGTAGAGACCGGACTTTGGGTTCGAGAGGGATCTCGAATCGAGATTCTCGAAAAATCTCGAATCTCGATAAATCTCGAAAGACTCCCAAAAGCTTCGAGAGGGATCTCGAATCGAGACTCTCGAAAAATCTCGAATCTCGAAAACTCTCGAAAGACCCCCAAAACCTTCGAGACAGATCTCGATTCGAGACTCTTGAAAAATCTCGATCTCAAAAAATCTCGATGAAAATTTTTCGAGATCTCGATCGAGATTCGAGATTTTCCTTTAAAGTTATTTTTATGCAAAATTCCAAAGGAGATTTTAGTTTTATAATAAATTTTATAGAGTAATACTATATTTTTATGAAATAATTCATGCAAATGCAAAATCCAACAATGAGATTTAATAATGGTAATTGATCAATGGGAGAGTGCGCTTCAAAAAGATTACCATCTCTGCCTTTTTCGGTTTAATTCGCATTCTTCGATAAGTGAAAACATCGCGCGCCGTAGAAAACATCTGTTCGCTGCA
>LDKF01001044.1:2709-16087 GCA_001026735.1 Rotylenchulus reniformis
GGGAGGGGGCGAAGTCAGAGAAACGAGATAGTGTGGAAACGCAGTTGTGTTTTTACCGATTTTAGCGTTTTTTGCGCTAAAACCGCAAAGTTTGCGGTTTCGCTCACCCCTACAACCCTACAAATGTGCAAATTTTCAATTTATATTCCGTTTGGTGTTAAAAGATACCATTAGCTATAAAAGGGCCCAGTCCGGACTCGGTCGTTTGAGTCCCTACGTTTGAGTCCCCACGATTGAGTCCCCGTTGTTATTGGGTCGTTTGAGTTCCTTTCATAAATAAATTTTTTTCAAAATTTTCATAGGCTCAGAATTTTCAGAGGCCTCTCATATATTCGAAAAAAATTGGTTTCTCATAAGCCTCAGATTTACGAAAAAAAATTTTTTGGCAATAGTTGCAAGACGTACCTTTTTGAAAATCCACATTAACAGGGGGACCCTTTTCATTTGAAAAACAAAAAAAGATTTTTTTTCCATTTTTTACTTTTTTTAACCACATTTTGAGCAAAAAAGTTGCAAAAAAAACAAAAAAAATTTTTCATTTTTGTCTAAAAGGGGGGACCCTTTTAGTGTATTTTCAAAAAGATACGTCTTGCAACTAGTGCTAAATTTTTGAGGCTTTAGGATTTTCAAACCAATTTTCGGAAGCCTTATTTTCAAAAAATTTATTCGGAGGCCATAGGAGGCCTTAGGATTTTTAAAAAAATTCGGGTGTTGATTTTCAAAAAAATTTCGGAGGCAATTAGGATTTTCAAAAAATTTTCAAGACCTGTGATAATTTTGAGAATTTTTCTAAAAAATCGGAGGCCTGTCAAAATTTGAAAATTTCTAAAAATCGGAGGCTTGTGAAATTTTAAAAAATCCAAGGCCTATAAATTTTTTTAAAAACCCTAGGCCTGTGAAAACTTAAATTTTTTCGTACAGTCAAGACCTATGAAAAGTATAATTTTTTTCAAAAAATCGAGGCCTTCTGAAAAATGAAATTTTTAAAAAATCATGGCCTATGAAAAAGTTTAAAGATCATTGCCTATGAAAATTTTTGAAAACCCGAGGCCTTGTAAATTAAAAACCCATGGGACTCAAACGATCCAATAACAACGGGGACTCAAACGTAGGGACTCAAACGACCCCAACGGGCCAAGTCTAAAAAAAGTTATGGCCAAAATAATCGTTTGTGCCGGCATTTTTTGGAAATTGCCTAATACGAGTGATCATTCTGGTCATAACTTTTTTTAGACTGAGCCAATTCAGATGAGCTTATGCTCATTCTGTAGCTAATAATTAGCTCTATTTTTGACATCAAACACGTTGCTCTAGATTTCGCTTGAACAGAGTTTTAACTTATAACCCAAACTGTAATTTTCGTTTCAAAAAGTTTGCAAATTGATCTCACTTTGGCGACGAAGCAATACATTACTCATAAATTGAATTTGGTGAGCCAATTAGAGGATCATCAGCTGATGAACTATTTTTAAAGCTCTAGGCAACTAGGTATCGTACTTCCTTCCCATTTTTGTACCAATTTGAAAAAAATAATTCCCTTAAATTTTTCCATGGAAAATATTTCATTTGTCACAAATTTCCAATGAATTTGGTATGAAATTCACCGTAAAATATTTTTAAAAAATTTTATTTTTTCCCGAATTATTCTCTAGGTCATAAAAAAATCAAAAATATAAAATGTCAATAAAGTGATTGATGAGTCAAGAATACGATTCAACAAAATGATCAATCAATGCGATAGGCTTTTAATCTGATTTTGGGATGAAAAGTTTGTCGAAACGTGTCTTCAACGCTTCCGCAGCACTGGGCCCCAACTGGTTGTAATCAGCAATGTTGGCCATGAACATTTTGTTGTCAAAGTCCTCATTCTTCAAATTGTCCAGAACATGGTCCTGAACGTGGTTATTATTGACAAATTTGTTTAACAAATTTATGCACAAAATTTAGAGTTCAAAATTTTGGGGAAAACATAACAGTGTCACATACAATGAGTGAAAGGGGAAAGGTATAACCTAGTCACGTACTAAAAACATGTGAAAATACGGTACTTGAGTTAGTACGTGTTAAGAGACCAGTAAAACGCATTATTTACTTGTGGTACTTGTGTGAACTCTAATCACATTAACCAAATCACCTTCAGAGCGGCGAATCCGTACTTGTCGGCCACGCGGTACTTGAACAGTGCCGATTTTGTGCTTTCCTTCCTCAGAAACTCCAAACATTTGCCCTCGACGGTGTTCACCATGAATTGGTTGGCCAAATGCAGGACACCCTCAATGCAATCGTCTGAAATTATTGCATCGATTGATCAGGATGACATACTGACTGATGCTGGATATGTTAAGATCAGGGGGAGTAACAACATCTGGGAGTACACATCATTATTATAACTTTTTCAGGAAAAACCTAGAGAAGTGAATTTGATGTCAAAAAAGCCCTAAATGTCTATTATAAATTTGCAAGAACAATTCTCCGACTTGACCAATTAGAAAAAGTTAAGTTATGGCCAGATCTTCGGCCAAAGGTCACGACTTTATGGCTTAAGTCGGCCATAATTTTTCTTTCTAGCGCAGGGGGGACGACCGGGGGAATGATCTGCTTCGATCTGGGAGTCCTGACGAATCCTACCATCCAATGGTCTGTTCACCGGGTACATCGTGTCCAGCATCCTCTTAAAGTGTTCCACGGTGGCCTGTGCCTCAATTGTCACCTTGTACATGCCAGTCTGCCCCTCGGGGTATTGCCCATTGTAGAACATGGTGTGGAAGTAGCGGGAGTGCACGGCTAATAGCTAAAATTGGCTTATAACTTCGAATGTCAATGAAACTTTTACGTTTTTGTTGAAGAATACAATTTGCTCGTTCACTTGAATGATGTCCGGCTTCGGCAACTCCCTGAGAAATGAAAGAAATATATGTTCAAAATGCGAATAATGATTGTTTTATCGGACTAATGACTCTATTTATTTTTAATTTCCTCACTGTTTACAAAAAATAAATAAATAAATAATCCTATTTCTTCACCTTCCCTTTCTTTTTCTCTCTCTTACTCTCTCGCTCCACATTTATTTTGAAAAACCCATTGGATCACCATAAAAGTTAGGGGTTGCCCGAGTTTTGCGGCCCAAGCGTTTGCGGTACAAGCGATATAATTCGCTTCAAATGCAAAATAGAGAAATAAGTTTTTGGTGTCAAAAATAGAGCAAAAATAGCTACAAAATGAGTCTAACAGTAAGCCATTTTGAATCCATCCATCCTAAGAAAAGTTACGCCCAAAATAAATGGATTTGGCCAATTTGACCGTACTTTGGCCATAACTTTTCTAGGATGGATCAATTCGATGGGCATAGGCTCATTTTGTAGCTATTTTTTGCTCAATTTTTTGCACCAAACTCATTTTATTAGGTTACGTTTGAAAACGAGCTATACTAGATGGGACGCAAACGTCGTTACACGATTAGTGGGAACTCACATGATCCCGACAGGCGTATCCGCCGCGATTTCGACGATCAGTTCCACCGTATCCTCCTTCGCGTTTTAAAGCCCCCCTTTTGGGTCGAGCAGATACTGTATTTGTACAGTAATGATGGTCATGTTCTTGTTTCATCGGTTTGCATTCATCATAACTCACACTCAAGCTCCACGGATCGTTGTCCTCCCACTCCAAGGATGACTTCTCTTTGCTGGAGAAGAACAGGTGCGTGTGCTTGTAGATCTCGTCCTCTCCCGATTTGAGCAATGAATTGATGCGCAAGGTCACAGAGGCCATACAGCTCCAGGAGCCATCGCCTGTTATGAGCGGTGCTTTTTTTAAGTTACGGGCGAGGCAAACTTCAGAAGTCACCAAAAAAATCATTTCTGACTCATGTACTATATCCCCCGACCGATATCGAAAAATTAAATTTTTTTCAGATGTCGAAGGAGAAGCGGGAAGAAATAATTTAAAATGGAATGAAAAAATCGAACAAATAATAATTTTCTTAAGGAAGAAGCGTAAAACCCTTCTCGGAGAACATACTTAAAAACTTTTGAACCAAGAATAATAATTTAGAAGCTTCTGGACCCTTCAATCACATATTTCAAGTTTTGTTAAAATTTTTCGATTTTTCCCCCTCTTCCTCCTTCAATTTGTAATGTGAAGGGAAGAAGATCCCTGCCTCAATTTTCGGGCCAAAAAATAATACTAATCTCGATTTCTTCACAAAAAATTGGTTTATGAGCTGCTCTAGCATGAAACTCGCGTCAAGTAGGTCATACGTCAATTCTGACATCAGAATTGGATTTTTATCCTTGGAACCCAAAAAAAATTTTGAGGCCATTTTTGACCTGGAAGAAGAGAAATGAGGTGGCATCTCCACCATTATAACATAATCCCCCAAATCTAAAAAAATTCCAATTTTTCCATTTGCGCCCCTGATCATTCGGGGTTCTGCCACCCTTCCCACCTTCCACATTGCATCCGCTGGCGTTGTTCTCGCACTTCAGCATGGTCCACATGCACATCGATCTCCGCGCCGTGTCCCCTTTGGGCACGAACCAAGCTGGGTAGACTGCCAGCCGGAAGGTGAGTCCGCGCACGCTGACTGTGGCAAAGCAGTGGCGCATGCTGGTCTTCCCGTAAGGACGCTTGCTGAACTCGCGGAAGTTGGCGATGAGGAAGGTCAGCGAGCCCGCGGATTTGAACGGATCTGAAAGAAAGGGATCAAAAAATGGCAAAATATGGATGAAAATAGGGCTTGATAAAAGGTGGGAAATATGGAAAAATATGGATCAAAAAATGTAAGCTAGAAGGTTCAAATGAAGCTAAAAATGCGTTTAACATGATTTTCAGGCCCTCCCAAGTGTGTGGAAAATATGGATTTCCATAAAACTTTGTGCCCTATAATAATAATTATTATTATTCACCTATGTTTTCCAAATGGGCCCTATTTTGCATCAGCAGCAGAGGTGGACATTGGGTCGATGTTGAGTTGGGGCTCACTTCGGCCATCACTGTTGTTGTAATATTTATTTTTAAATTCAACGGGAAAACTTGATTTTTGAAAATTTTAAAAACAGAAAAATAAATAAATCTTTTTTCGCGGAAAAAATTCTATATATGACGAGTTAAAAATAAGTCTTTATGCATAAGTAAATACGTAATAGATGAAATTTGCGAGCCAATAAAAAAGAATTAAAAAAATTATGGAAGCCGAATTGTTCAAAGTGATCGATAGGCAAATCAGAAAAATGCGATAATCATTGTTAAAAACCGATTGACCAATGCAATAATGATAAAAATCGGCTGATTTTTTATTCTTCTTCCTCGGATTTCGAAGGGAACAGTGCGTCGTAACGGGCCATGAAAGTTTGTGCAGCATCTGGCCCCAACTGGACATATTCGGCAATGTTGGCCTTGAACATTTGGTTGTCAAAGTCCGAGATCTTCAAATTCTCTAACACTTGTTCCTGAACATCTGATTAAAATGGGTATTATTAAGTTTTCTTACCTTAAGAACGGGTTGTGTGTACTTGTCGGCCACGCGGTACTTGAACAGTGCCGATTTGGTGCTTTTCTCCCTCAGAAACTCCACACATTTCCCCTCAACAACGGTAACCAGGAATTGGTTGGCCAAGTGCAGAACACCCTCAATGCACTGGTCTGAATGCGGAGGTTCTAAGATCACAAAACAGTATGAAAAACATATTTTTGTACAGAATGGTTATTAAGGTTGCGCGAATTGGATAAATTAAATTTTTGACCACTTTGCACGCTCCCATAACCATTTCCTTTACCGAGATCCTCGGACCACTCACCTGAATCACCCCACCCCCCTACCCTAGGTCATGTGGGAACAATGCTTTACATCTCACTCGTACTTTGTATTCGTAATAGAATGGATCTAAAAATTGACATAAGATGAATAGGAATACCGAAGTATGAGGAGTCCAAAAGTAAGTTCGATTACGAATAAGTATTAGCATGACGAGGGGTCGAAAAGCATTAAAGCATGGTACGAAATGCGAGTCGAGTAAAAATGCAGAGCATTCATTGCTTGCGATCCTTCTTAGGGTCAACTCCATTTGCGGCAAAGTGGGGAAGGGTCTTTCCCAGGGTGGCGATTTTACCCTAAAAATATGGCATTTGCCATATTTTTGGGGTCCATGCCATATTTTTGCCATATTTTCCGAAATTGCCATATTTTGCTATATTTTTAATTTTTTGCCAAAATTAATTATTTTTGATTAGAAAATCGGGCAATTTGTCAAAATCATGGTCAATTTTCTTAAAGGGAGAGCCTAATTTTTCTAAAATTTCTCCGGCGACCCCTAACGGGGCCGCCGCCGCCCCTTCAGAAAAAAAGAATTCTTTTTAAGAACGAGCTTTTTAAATTTTAATAATGGAAAAAGTGCAGAAAAATATGAACGTGAATTAAATGTTTTTTTGTAGTCTAAAAAAGTTGCCATGTAAATGCCATGTTTTTTGGAAAATTTTGTTTGCCATGTTTGCCATTTTTCTCAAGCTTTTGACATTTTCTTTTCTAACTCAGAATTTTTCAAAAAATATCTATAGCAGATAAATAAGATGTACATATGAATCTGATGAAATGTTCACAAATTTAAAAGGTTTAAAAATATGCCATATTTTTGCCATATTTTGAAATTTTTTGCCATATTTTTCACAGCCGGCGCCATATTTTTGGTGTTTGGAGATCGCCACCCTGGTCTTTCCTCATGTCGAGGTATGATGAAAATTTTACCATCCAATGGCTTATTCTCCGGGTACATTGTCTGTAACATCCGCTTAAAGTGATCCACTGTGGCCGGCTCTTCGATCTTCACCTTGTACTCGCCACTCTCTCCCTCGCGGTATTTTTCATTGTAGAACAAATTGTGAAAGTAGCGAGAGTGCGCGGCCAACAGCTAAAAATGGTTTATAACTTCTTAATAATGATAATTTATTCTATGGAAATTTTTACATTTTTGTTGATGAACACAGTTTCGTCGTTTACTTGGATGGTATCCTGCTTCGGCAAATCCCTGTGAAATTTATGGAATATATTTTTAAAAATTTCATTATAAACTCTTTTGTGAAAAATCAAAGCTTATTTTTCAAAAAATTGTTTTTAATAGTTGATTTTCTCAAAAAATGAAAAATAATTAATTCGACAAAAACTTATTTGTTAACTATGAACTTGATTTTAAGCTAAAGTGACAAAGATTCGGATTTTGCATCCATGAACCTTTTATGAGCTCAATTTATGTTAAAATGCAAAAAAAAATCAAAAAATGGGGAGGGGTGATTCAGGGAGAAACAAATCCTACCTATCCATCCTTTCTTAGCAAAAATAAAACTCACATGATCCCGATTGGTGTATCCGCCGAGATTTCCACGATCAGTTCCAGCGTATCCTCCTTCTCGTTGTAAAAACCGTACTTTGGATCGAGCAAATACTGTCAAAATTAAAAAATAGTTACCTATTCCCAATTTATTCTGTTGCTTTTCCATATTCAAAACTTACGGCGAAGCTCCACATCCACAGGTATTTGCCCTCCCATTCCAGGGACGACTTCTCTTTGCTGGAGAAGAACTTGTGCCTGAACTTGTGGACATTGTCCTCTCCCGATTCGAGCAATTTCTTGATTCGTATGGTCAAAGAAGCCAAATAGCTCCAGGATCCATCACCTGTGATGAGCAGTGACACAGTAAATTCTCCCCTTCCCGCCCGGTTCTAAAAAAAGGGGCGACCTACCCCAAAGTCGGGTAGATTAAATTAATCCCAGTTAGTAAAAGATACCCTGATTTTTGGGTAGGATAACCTTGGTAGGTTAATCCCATTTTTCGGGTAGGAAATAGGAGGAGGCCTAAAATTAAAAAAAACTGACAGCCCTTAAGGTATCGCCGAGAAACATCAAAAACTTCCCATAAAACTTGTTAATACGCAAAAAAGGCTCAATTTTATTAAATTATTAATACCTAAAACTTAAAAAAACTCTAAATTTTCTCCGGTAACATTATTGGGTCACCCTACACCTCATTATGGGCGTGAGAATCCCATGACCAATTTCCTTTGAAGCAAAAATAAAAAATTTGACCCTTTTTCTAAGAATTGGCAATTTCCATCCTCAACAATGCCCTGACAAATTTTCGATTTCGCTCCTAGTGGATAAATTTAAAAAAAATTATCATAAAAGCATAAAACAAACTTTAGTTATGTGTAGTTTTTGACGGTTGAAAAATCCACCGAGAAATCCATTAAAAATAATTTTCTTCGAGGGGTTCTTTCCGTCCGTCTTCTGCCAGACTACACCATTAAGCAAAATTAAAAAAAACAAGAAAAGTGTGAACGAAAATACAACTAACTTTTTGGCGGTTTTTTTAAAAATCGAAAAATGGAGGATTGAGCAAGCCCAATATCTTAATTTGGGCCTACCGTAAAACCTGTATTATAACCCCCCTCCCAATTGAACCCCCCTGTAATAGACCCCCCCCCTCTGGAGGGGGTTTGAAAAATATAACCTCCTTGCATTAGAACCCCCGGGGGTACTAGCCAAAAATTTGATTTTTTATATAAGGAAAAGGAAAATTTTCAAAATTCAATGGAATAATCGCTATTGTAGTCTATTTCATCAAAAATGCGAGCATTTCTCATCATAGTAAAATTTTAGTGTGTATTTCTTTTCGAGAACCCGTTCTTAGGGGTGTATTTTGGTCCGGGACCTCATCTTTAGGGGTGAATTTTGGTCCGGGACCGAGTTCTTAGGGGTGTATTTTGGTCCGGGACCTCATTTTTAGGGGTGAATTTTGGTCCGGGACCGAGTTCTTAGGGGTGTATTTTGGTCTGCGACCTCATCTTTAGAGCTTTATTGTGGTCGGGGACCTCATTTTGAATTTTTTTTCAAAAATTTCGGGAAATTAAGGCACTGGTGAGGGAAATTAGTGAAAATGAGCTGATTTTTGAAGAATTTTGGAGATTTTTTATTGAAAAATAGCTCAATTTTTCTACCAAATGACCCTTCATCATCCAAAAATGGGGTCGAAAAATAGTACCGCCCTCTTCATTAACTGAGGTTAAAATATATAACCCCCTCCTAATTGAACCCCCCTGTAATAGACCCCCCTCTGGAGGGGGGTTGAAAAATATAACCTCCGGGGGTTATAATAGGGGTTTTACGGTATGTCATTCCCACCTTTCGCATCGCAATCACTGGTGTTCTCACACTTCACAATGAAGCCCATCGCCTTGAGCACATTTGGGCGGAACGGGTAGACGGACAGCCCAAATGTTAGTCCGCGGACGCTGACTTTGGCATCGCAGTGGCGTATGCTGGTCTCCCGATCAGCAGGACGCTCGGTGAACTCGCGAAAGTTGTCGATGCGGAAAGTCAAGGAGCTCACGGGCTTGAACGAATCTGTGAAGAAAAAAGGATTTACTAGAGATTGAATTTGCATGGAAAAAAATGTCAAAATATGACTAAAATGAAAAATATATCCGCTATAAATTGGTGAATTTTTGGCAAAAAAAGTAAAATATTTCTCCAATAGCTAATGTTGTTTAATCACTAAAGATCGTGTCATCTTTTCTTTTTGAATAATTTATTTGGATAATTTTTTAAAAACAAGATTTGCCAAAATTCGGTGTTTATTTTCCAAAGTTGTGAAAATTTATGTTGAGCCATATTATAAAGATTTTCTAATGCAAATTTTGCCTTTTTGGACATAGATTTTTAGGGGGAGAGTGGGGTAACAAGACCCAAACCGTAAAAGTATTCGGTAATTTTTTCAATTTAAAAATTGAACGCGAACTGCTAAGAGATTTAAGCCAGGAGCCTAAACTTAAAAGCATTTTGATGAGAAATGTTTAATGGGAAGCATAAAAGTCGATGGGACAGCTTAAACTGCAACAGATTAGCGAATATTTAGGTTTTCTGTATTAAACCGGGATATCAAATTGTTCAGCTTCACCTGCTGCCGTGTCCTCCTGGGCCTTTTTTCTCAGAGACGGACACGGGGTTGGCGTTGAGTTGGAAGTCACTTCGGCCATTATTGTTGTTTCACTAGTCCGACAATGCACTTGTTGTCCGCTGGATTCTTATAATTTTTCTATTGAGAATGCCTTAAAAATGGAAAAAAAATTTATAAAATAAACATTCGTACAAAGCAAAAACAACACTAAATAAATTCAGAAATTAGAATTCAGAAGGAGCTGTAAGATATTTGTACAATTTTGGTTCCCTTTTTCAAAGAAAAAAAAATAAATATTAAATACCTAATTTACACACCAAAAATGCCCTTCCTACCACCACCCCGAATTTTGGTTTAGGTCCCTTCGGAAAACCCTTTTTTCTCCGGATTTTCAGTTCTATCCATAAGTGATTTTTGATTACATTCGACTCAAAATTTTACCTTATAATTTGAGCATAAAATAAGTATACCCTGCCTTGGGATACTTATTTTATGCGATTTTTTAAAATGTTTTCCGAAAATGGGGACCTAAACTGTACAAGTACCATTCAAATGTTAAAAATGATAAAAATTTTAATCTTTTGTGTATATTGTTCTAAAATATTCAAGAAATGGCTGAAGAAAAAATGAAAAAGGAAGAAGCCCTTTTTTGAGTGGAAATTTGGCAATTCCTGAAATTGTTGCATTGATCTACCTAAAGTGTTCAGTAAAGGGAAAATGATTTTTGTCCTGGAAAATGAGCCCTTATATTGCCTGGGGCACCAGAAGAGATTACCATGCCCATATGTTTGAATGAATGCCATTTTTGATTTTGGTCGGCGTTGGACGGGTCAGTGCCGATGCTGATTGACTTGTCATTGTCACCCATTAGGGTGGCGACGGGGTCCCCGCTTCCCGCGGGGTCCCCGCGCCCCGTCCCCGCGAGGGTCGCCAGTCCCCGTCCCCGCGGCCTTGTCCCCGCGGGGACACGGGGACAAAATGCACCCCTAAGAATGGGGAAATCGGCCAAAATTGATCAATAATTTTGGGACAAATGGGAAAAAATGACGGAAAAATTAAAATTTTCTATACCAATTTTTCTTAAGAAATGTTCGAAAATATTGAAAATTTTTCTCCGGCGGCTTCTATCGGGGCCGCCGACACAACTACAGCGTAATTGGGAACTCGAAATCGGCAACCCAAAGTGGGGACAAACCGGCCTGCGCCAAACTGACCCGTACCCTCCCATCGGAAATAATTTTTTTTTTTGAAAATTTTTTTCGAAAATTTTAAAAATTTTTTATAGACCCAAGATTTCTCGGAAAATTTTCACAGTGCCCAGATTTATCGAAAAATTTGAAAATCGCTTAACAATAAAAAACAATAATTTTTAATTAATTTCAAATGAATTTTTAATGACGGAAAAAATTTTTTCGAATTTTTTTTTTCAATAATTAAAAGACTTAGAAAAATTTCTTGTCCCCGCGGGGACCCCGCGGGGACCCCGCGAAAATCTGTCCCCGTCCCCGCGAGGGTCGCCAGTCCCCGTCGCCGCGGTGACCCGTCCCCGCGGGGAATTCCGCCACCCTATCACCCATCCATCCCTACCTACTATGTAAATCAGGGGTCGGATCTCAAAATTTTTAAAATCAGAACATTTAGCTCAAAAAATCAGATTTCATGGTCAAAAATCAGAACATTTTGTTAAAAGATGATCTGTCTACTGGGCCGAACATTCCTTTTCATAATTTTATAATTATTTTGGAGAAAATTCATTGTGTAGGGTGCCGGCGGTCCCGATAGGGGCCGCCGGAGAAATTTTGAAAATTTAGACCTGACTTTCTTTAGAAAATTGGTCATTTTTTAAACAAATTTTTCCAAAATCCCAAAAATCAAGACAAAATAAGAACGCAGGTCGAAAATCAGAACACATCTGACAAATCAGAACATTTTACTTTTGTCAGATTTGGACCCCCAAAATCAGAACATTTCTGACAAATCAGAACATATCCGACCCCTGATGTAAATGGGCAAAATTTCCAACCCAAAACCATCAATCTTTCGAAAGATCGTGCTACTTATTAGTTATTACTAGGGCTGGCACTTTTAGGGAATTTCCCTAAGCCAAAATAGGGACCTATTAGGGAGCAAAAAAGGGCCCAAATAGGGAGAAAATAGGGAGAAAGGTAGCGAAAATAGGGAAAAATAGGCAAAAATTAAGCAAAAATAAGGAAATTTTTTCCCCAAAATATGACCTAAAAATTCAAAAATTTTGTTTAAAAAGAATATTAAGCCTTTTTAGAACCAATTTAACCATATCTTGAGATGTTTTCATTATAAAAAATGAAGATTCACAAAAAATATTTAAAAAAAATTTCGAAATTTTTTTTAAAAAAATTGCGAAAAAATTTGAATAAAAAACTAAAAATTATCCCAAAATTTTGGGAAAAACTAAAAATTATCCCAAAATTTTTCGAAAAAAACTAAAAATTTTTTCCAAAAAATCTAAAATTTTCGGTTTTTATTGCATTTTTGTGAAGAATTTCTTAAAAAATGGGCAAAATAGGGAAAAAATCGCGAAATAGGGAAAAATTTAGCCACGCTTACAGAAATAGGGAAAATAGGGGAAAAAAGTTCATCAAAATACGTTTAAATATGTCTAAAAACGCGTTTCTGAGCGTTTCCCTACGATTCCCTATTTTTTAAAAAATAGGGAATTCCCTAAAAGTGCCAGCCCTAGTTATTACATAGGTTTGTACATATGTATGTCGTTACAAAAAATCAAAGCATTCTTAATTTAAAGCTTCAAGCATGCTAGGCTGAAAACTAAAAAAGCATATAAATTCAGAGAATTATCTATGTATGGCTTTTTGGGTTTTCGATATTCTTAAAAATTTAAAAAAACGAAAATTCAAAAAGCTAGAGTATAAAAAACAGTACATCTTTTTTGTCGATTAACGACCCTATCACTCAATGATCATCAATAGGGATTGTTTTGGTGTTGGTTTTTCAAAAAGTTCAAAATTGCGATACGAAACCTGAGTCTTCTATAGAATTTTTAAAACCAAGTTAAAAAAACCAAGTTTTTTAAAACCAAGTTTAAAAAACCAAAAGGAAAATTTGTTCAATCCTTGAAATTTTTCGAGCTTTCCCTTTAAAATTTTGATTATTTCAAAATTTCCTTGGAAATCCAAAAAAAATTTGTTCCTAACTTACCTAATTTAAAAAAGATTTCAGAACATACATTCTCAAGTTTTTTGTCCGCTAAAAAATAGACTTAAATAACTTATTCCTTTTAAATTTTATTAGTTCAATGAAAATTATTGAATTAAAAAAAACTTTTTGAAAACTTTCTATCAAAATTTTTCTCAAGAGGCGGGAAAATCTAAAATTGTTTCATATTTTTGCTTTAAGTTAGGGATCCCATATTTTTTTCTGAAAATAAGCAGTCATG
>LDKF01001044.1:22284-35890 GCA_001026735.1 Rotylenchulus reniformis
CTGACCCCCCTTGCCGAGATATACGCTGTATGTGTGTTAAGAAAAAATTTTAAAGTATGATTTAGTTTGACATGAAAGCCCTTAGCTTGTCCAAACGCAATACAGCTAATCCTACCATCCAACGGTTTGTTCATCGGGCACATCGTGTCCAGCATCCGCTTGAAGTGCTCCACGGTGGCCGGCTCTTCGATCTCCACCTTGTATTCGCCACTTTTTCCTTCGTCGAATTGCGCATTGTAGAACAGGGAGTGGAAGTAGGGCGAGTGCATGGCCAATTGCTAAATGAATTGTCTTTATAACTTCTTAATAATGGTAATGTAAAATCAGCGTAAAAATCCATAGAAATGGAATTCTTTTTCTGAGGAATTCGCTTCAAAAGATCATAGAAAAGTCCATTTCTATCGAGAGACTATTTTAATTCTAGTAGTATTACGTGTTTGTTGACTTCCACCGTTTCCTCGTTCACCAGGATGGTATTCGTCTTCGGCAACTCCCTGCAAATTGAATGGATAGGTATCATGTTTTTATCTTCAGTAAACTGACATGACTCCTACGGGAGAATCCACCGAGATTTCGGCGATCAGCTCCAGCGTATCGTTTTTCACGTTGTAGATGCCCCTTTTTGGATCAAGCAAAGCCTATCAAAATTTAAAAATGGATATATCGGATCAGTTCGTGTTCGATGCTAGGTCGTTAAAAAAGTACCATCTTAGCCAAGTTTTCTTGGAGCTTGCTAGGCCAAAAAATAACAAAATTTGATGCTCTGATATCTCTTTGTCTTTTTTAATTTTTTTCGATTTCCTTGAAAATGATTTCTACAAAAAATTTCAAAAAGTCAACATGTGTCCCAAAAGGAAAGCATAAATATTACATATGTATGTTTGTCTTTTTGTATTTTTGGGCTAGCAAGATTGAAAAAAAAAGAGTTTAAAGCCAGATTGGCCAATATGTCGGGTTTTTAACGTCCTAACGCCTTCGTATTCAATACGCACATCGAAAGGCAATGGCAATTCCAGTTCCAAGGATGACTCATCTTTGCTGGAGAAAAACCTGTGCGCGGAATTGAAGATGTCGCCCGCCGGTCGGGATTTGAGCGATCCCTTGACTCGAAACTTCACAGAGGCCAGACAGCTCCAGGATCCATCGCCTATTTATTACGGGATAATATTACCATTATGAAGTATGCAAATCTTGACTAGGGTGCAAATCATCCCGTAACTATTACGTCTATTCGATGTAGGGTTGGGCACGGAGGGGTCCCGACTTTTTTGGCCTCATCCCCGTCCCGACGAGCCCATCCCTGACCCACATCCCCGCGGGGATTCGGGAACAACTAAAAAAGGCCTCGTCTTATTAGTGATAACGCTACTCGATTATGAATATATAGTTTTGCGCAATTTTTAGGTTCCTTCAAGCCTTCAACAATTCAATGGAGGTAAGCCACAATAGGTGAGTGCTAGTTTATTGTCTCCATTTTTCCATAGTCTCTTAGGTGTAGGGTTTTTGTTGCAAAAAACCACCCAATTAATGAATACACCATCTAAAAAATTTTCTCGGGAGGGTTCCAACCTCCGTCCTTTCTTTTGCCAAACTACACCAGTAACCAAAATTTTGAAAAATTAAAAAGGGGATGGAAATTATGTAAATGCCCCTCGGGCGAATTTTTTCGAAAAAGGCTAAATAAATGGAGTTCTAAGCTACCCCAAAACTTAACTCTGGCATTTTCCCCACCCCCACCTTTCACATCGCATCCACTGGTGTTCTCGCAGCTCAGCACGATCCCCATGCACTTGTACTCCTTCGCCGGATCCTCGCGGGATGTCCAGCGGAGCGAACTGACAGCCAGCCCAAAAGTGAGTCCGCGCACGCTGACTTTGGCGTCGCAGTGGCGCATGCTGGTGTCAGTTTCCACGTGCAGAAGAATGGTGTTGTTGCTGAACTCGCGGAAATTGTCGATGAGGAATCTCAGTGATCCGACGGATTTGAATGGATCTTCTACAATAAAAGGAAGGGATCTTTTTGGAAAGAAAGGGTGATTATTAGTAGGGCATGAAATTTAAGGCAAATGCCTTTTTTTCCTGCTGACTAATGGCCTAAAAACCACGCAAAACTTTTGTTTGACTTTTTGGAGCAAATTTAAAAAATTTTAGTGCTTTTTTTTGAAAAAAAAAGTAATTTCAAAATGCTATAAAAATAAAATTTTGAAATCCTTAATAAAAAAAATGACGAATTTTCTTAAGAAGAGTAGCCTAATTTTTCAAAATTTTTCTCCGGTAGTCGCCTCCTATTGGGGATAAAATGGTTTTTCAATTTTCAAAATTATGCAATTATTTGTGTTAAATTGCTTGTAAAAAAACGAAAAATAATTTAAAAAATATATTTGCAGTAAAATTTTGAATTTTTAACTGCTTTATTATTTTAATTTTTGCTTTTATTAATGCCTTTTTGCCGTTTTTCGTGCCTTTTTCGCCATTTTTGATGCCTTTTTGGCGATTTTTCGTGCCTTTTTTAGGCGCCTTATTGGCGATTTTTTGTGCCTTTTTCATGCCCTAATTATTAGTTTATTAGTGCCCATAATATATAAAAAAAATAGATAAAAAAAATGCAAAGCTATCCAATTTTTGCGGATCAAACCGGAAAATGTTAAAAAAATCTAGTGTACATTCTTGGAATGAAGGCATGCCAAGCAATGAAGCTTCGGCAAGCCTATTTTTAGGCATGCCGATTTTTTTAACATCCAGCGATAAAAAGGTGCAGAATTTAATGCCTTGAATTCCTTAAAATTTTTGGTTTTCAAGAAAATTTCAAAAATTTTCAGGCGAAAAATTAAATAGACCAATAGAGATCAAAAAATTCTTCACATTTTGGTCGCTGGAAGTTTTTGCCTAGCAAGCTTTTAAAAACTGAAACTGTCTACTGATTTTGGTTTTTTCGCATAACAGTGTTTAAAATCGTACAGCACTTTTTCAGTGTTTTTAGTACTGATGGGTACTGGTGCTCCCCGACTACAATACTGGGTACTGATTCTGGTTTTCTTATGAACTCTACCCAGCACCTTCTTACTCACCCGTTGCCTGCTGCATTTTGGCCTTTTTCCTTGGCGGCAAATAAGCGCTTAATGTTGAATCGGAAGTCGTCACTTCGGCCATCACTGCGTAACTGTGGATCAATCAATACTCAAGAATTTCAAAGGAATTTCGAAAAACTAAAAAGGCCAAAATATAGAGCAAATTCTGCAGATGCCATGTCGTTTGTTTCAAAATTTCCAAAAGTGCAAAAATGGGAAACTCGCGTAAAGCACAAATGTCTAAAAACAAAAGGCCTCAAAAAGTAGAATTAAAACATGAACCGAACTTCATCACGAATTTCGCGAGGTCGTTGCTCGTTAGTAGAGTTTTTTACTACACGTATGATTTTTTTGTAAAAAGGTCAAAAATCTAGAGATTTATTTCAATCACGAACTTTTTGACCTTTTAGGCTAAAGGAATCATGTATTGATTTGAAACTTCACAGAGTTCCGTTATCTTTAGACATGTTATGGTCTTTAAATGTTTTTTGACTTTATATTCTTATATATCCTTGGCAACATAGATAAGGAATATTTTTGTATAAAAAATTGGATTTGTACATATTTTTTTGGTTTACATGTAAGATATCCATTATAACTTTTTTTTAGACCAAACGGCTAGCACAAATTCTGCGCATTTACGCATTTAGAGTTTCAGTTTTAGTTTATAGATTGGGCCAAATGGCGGGATTTTATGAATTTTGTACAAAAAACCATTTCCTCCTAAAAGACATCCCTGTCACATACATAAAGATCGATATCGACTGGGCAATTGGGACACAATAAAAAAGAGAAAAGGCCCAGCAAATGATGGGAAAGGAAGAGAGCAGCAGGAGGAGCATATAAAAAGCAGCAAAAACAATGCCCGACCGGGAAACTGCTGGGGATGAGTCATCTTGCCATCAAAAGTCTAAATAGACGATTGTACAACATTTTTCGTAATAATTCGGCACAAACCAAACCTAGAAAAATGAGTTCAGTGTCAAAAATAGAGCAAAAATTTAAGCTAAAAAATGAATCCAAGCACGCTCGAATTGAACCACCATGAACGAAGTTATGGGATCAAATTTAGGGTATTTTGGCCATAACTTTTTTCATCGCGGAGCAATTTGGATGAGCGTTGGCTCATTTTATAGCTAATTTTTTGTTCTATTTTTGGACACCACATTTATTTTTCTAGCTTCATTTGAACCGAGATATAGCGAATGGGCTGCAAGTTTCGATGGCGCAAATGTCGGCACACCAAATTGATGAATGCGAAATAAAAACAAAATATGTATATGAAATGTATATGTTGTAGCCGATATCGAATTTCGGCCGAATTCGAATTCGGCTAGCCGATATCGAATCAATTGCAATTAATTCAATATCGGCTAGCCGAATTTGAATTCGGCTAGCTGATATCGAATTAATCATTTGTGGTTCAGTGGATGTGTCCAAAATCACTCGTTCACGTGAGGCGTGGGTTCGAATCCTCAGCGAGGAAAATAATTTATATGGACTGAAAAAAGCCTGAAATCAAAGAAAAAAAATAATAAAATAGTTAAAATTCAAAAAAATAAAATTTTTTTATTAAAAATAATTTATTATTTCGTAAAACCGAGGGCGGTGAAATTTACTTTGAATTCGAACTTTTGAAAATCAAAATTAAATAAATTTTTATTAAATAATTTTTTTTAAATAATTTTTTCTCCCGTAAAATCACCTAAAAACAGTTACAAAGGTAATTTTCTACGCTGAATCAGATTCTGATGTCCATTTTGATGTAATGCAATGCCGTATGTAGAACCCGCAACAATTCGGCTGAACGCTGAATTTTTCGGCTGATTTTTTTTAAATCGACATTGAAAAAGACCTATGAAATTTTAACCAGAGCCTCTGGAAAAAAATTTACTCTCTTCTATTTATTTATATATTTTCAAGTATCTCCGTAACAGGAAAATACCGCCAATATTTTTAATTAAATAATAAATAATAAACAAAATTTAAATTAAATGTGCTATGGCCAAAAAAATTATTTAAAAATTTATTTAAATTATTTTTAACTTATTTTATTATTTTTTTCTTTGATTTCAGGCTTTTTTCAGTCCATATAAATTATTGGGTTGTTGCATTGCATAAGTAATTTCCGAAAATTTCAAACTGATTTTTCTCTCATTTTAAGCTATCTTTTTTAACTTTAGTTTAGTATATATATGAGTATAAATTATACTATTTAAAATAAAATTTTTATTTATAAATAGTGTAATAATTTAATTATTACAAAAGTGAATTTAATAAAAGCCTATTTTTGTGATTTTTAAAAAATCACTAATAAATTTTTCTAAATGAATACATTATAGGATATTAAATTTTGCTTATATACTTTGAGGAAGTTACTTTCTAGTTACCAATAAATTTTTAATATAAAAGGTTGAAAATATGAGATTTTTTAAATTATTTTCAAGTATGGTAATTTTGGACAGTTGAATTTTTCGCTATTGTATGATTGATACAACATTAGATTGCTCATTAAAATAGAGAGCTATCAAGATATACTTTAAGGATAATATAAGAAAAAAATCGACCAAATTAAATTAAAGAAAAAAAGATTTTTTTTAATTTCAAATCATTACAATAAGTAAATTTTATCGAACAATAGACCCTATAAATTCATTGAAATAATTCAAAAAATGTTCTTAGGATTTTTTGCAAAAAAATCTGACTTGTCAAAATAATCTATGGGTATTCTACTTAATATATAATATTTAGTCAATCGTTTACCTAGGTGACTTATTGGGGAAAAATTGTTCTTTCCGGAGAACTTAATTCTGACCTCATTTTTTTCATTTAATCCTAAATTCATATTTTTCCATATAAAGGTCAAACAATTATATAATAGATTATAATAGCTTACTTGGGGGGTTATACTGGTGAGAAGTATATTTGAATTTGGTTCTATAAAAATAAAGAAATAAAATTTTTATCATAACTAAGATTTTCGGAAATTACTTATGCAACAACCCAATATTTTCCTCATTGAGGATTCGAACCCACGCCTCATGTGAACGAGTGATTTTGGACACATCCACTGAACCACAAATGATTAATTCGATATCAGCTAGCCGAATTCGAATTCGGCTAGTCGATATTGAATTAATTGCAATTGATTCGATATCGGCTAGCCGAATTCGAATTCGGCCGAAATTCGATATCGGCTACAACATATACAATTAATGATTAAAAACTTGAGAGCCAAAAAGTGTTGAGAGCTTGAGAGCCGTGAGCAAATTTTTTTTAAATTGGTTGATACCAGTGCTCGGAACTCGTACTCTTACTCGTACTACGAATACGAGTACGAAGTAAGTGGTATCCAAAGAGGGCGGTACGAGGTACGAGTAAGAAGTACGAGGAACCAAAAAGGGCCGGTACGAGTACGAAGTATGACCCCATTTTTTGCCCTAAAACTCGTACCGACAAGCATCCCTAAGAATGGCACTTTTGACGAATTTTCGAAATTTTTGATCAATTTTTCTTAGGAAAATGGTCTAAATTTTCAAATTTTCTCCGGCGGCCCCTATCGGGACCGCCGCCCCCGCATCTCTTAATATATTCATTGAATTAATGAAATGATTTTTTCACAAAAATTCTCTTCGGTTACTTTTTAATGCTGAAATATTTTTTGCTCGCCAGAGACCTTCCCCCAAAATGATCCGAAAATTTTGATGAGCTTTTTTTATAGGGGCAGGCATTTTGGGAATGTCGGTACACCTTGCCGACATATGGCCAGTTTATATTGTTGCATGCTTCTGGTCACAAATGCAACACCGGCCTCAAATTCTCGTGTCATTTAGTAACAAAAAATATATGAAAATTTGAGACTTTCGAAAATAGTATTTATTTTTGAGAATAATTTTTTTTGAATTTTTGTGTTACGAGAAAAGTACGAGTACGTACGAAGTACGAGCCTTTTTGGGTGGTACGAGTATGAGTACGAAATACGAGGGGTCAAAAAAGGCCGGTACGAGGTACGAGTACGAATTACGAGAGGCCCAAAAGGACCGGTACGAAGTACGAGCAAAGTACGATTTTCCGAGCACTGGTTGATACCGTCGTTTTGCATGGGTATTGAGCCCGAACATGACAGAAAGCATATTTTCATGCAAAATCTGTGATTTTATTCATAAATTTTGGTATTTATGATGCATTGAAAACCAAATTTATGCATAAGTAAATTGATGAAAGCAGAATCAAAAATAAGAACATGAAATTGTTCAAAGTGATCGATAGGTCAAAAAAGATTGATAGAATGGTGTTGAAATCGCTGGCTTTTTCTCATTTTTTTGTTGGGAATAGGGCGTGGTAACGGGCCCTCAAAGCCTTCGCAGCGCTGGACCCCAACTGGTTGTATTCATCCAGGTTGGCCAAGAACAATTCCTGTGCAAAGTCTGTGGTCTTAAAGTTGTCCAGCACGTGATTCTTAATGGAAACAATCAAATATTCAGTTGTATTTTACTATAATTGTTAAATCACCTTCAGAGAGGTGTACCCGTACTTTTCGGCCACACGGTACTTGAACAGCGCCGATTTGTTGCTTTTCTCCGTTAAAAACTCCAGACATTTCCCCTCGACATCGGTCAACAGAAATTGGTTGGCCAAATGCAGAACAACCTCAATGCTCTGGTCTAAAATTTGAAGTTTGAATAATTTGTTGTGTGTGTGAGTTGCCATATTTAACCTCCTCAAGCTTGTATAAAATTTTTAAAATTAAAATCTCAATTTAGGGGCATGTTCATCGCCAGGGAGAACAGGGATAATTCTACTTCANAAATATAGGAGATCAGATACACTTGGGTCGGGGTCCACTTTGGTCGGACCTATTTTTCCAATAAATATGGTCTATTTTAATTTTAACGAATTTTAAGTCTCTTCTTTTTTGTTGATATTATAATTTGAACATTTTGCTATAATAATTAACAAATAAACTAATTTTCTCTAATTGATAATGAAAAGTTTTTGGGGCCAACTATTTTAGGACCAAAAATCGTTTTGTCAAAATTGCACAAAACCTCAAAATTTCTTTTGCACTTTTTGATGGAATAACAACTTTTTTCGAGTTTTTTTTAATTTAAGTGATAACACAACTTATTTTAGGCTTTTTACTCAATTTTCGATCATTTTACAGTTAAAATGTAAAAGTATGAAAAAATCCCAAGTGGTTTTGGCCCATGAAAAGCTTGGTCGCGCACCTTCTTCAGTGATTGTCGCCCAAGCTTATTATAAAGCAACTTTTAATGAATCTGTTGTTATGCATTTTATGCGCAAGTGTATCTGCTATAATAATGACTGGGGGATTGATTTATTGGGTTGAGATTCCAAGATTTTTTAGGCCATACATTTGTGCATCATAATCTCGGTAACAATTTTTTCTCAGGGTATGATTGTTGTTTTCATCCTGTGCACTAGTGCAGTGATCTCTTTTCCTATCAAATTGTGATTTTTGTTTACTTTACATCCTATTGATTATATTTATTCGAAAAAATCAATTGTCGAAATATATTTTTGCAAAAAATTTGCCCTTTCAAAAAAGTTCAAGAACTTTATCCGCACCCTGTATGTACCAGAGGTTGACAAGTTCAGTTCCTGTCTCGCGCAAAATCCCACCCTTTGAATCGCCTTACAATTATTTGACCCATTCCTACATACTACTATGTTATTTATTAATCCATTCCAGATTCTCGTTTTTGGATTAAGAAACTCAAGTTAATTTAGAGCCTCGGTCACATCCAGTCAAGTTTTGGTTTCCGAGTCTCGTATTCAATATGACAAATTATCGCGAAATTGAAATGGACAAAAAACCAAATCTATGTATATAGCTCATCAATTATTTAGAGTAAAATCATTTAATCTTCCTAAAGGGTTTTTGAAACTAATTCGCTGGAATGTCTAAATAATTTTTATTTCTTTTATAATAAAGTAAATCTGAACTGATATTAAATATTTCAAATATAGCAAAAAAAATACCCCTGAAAATCTTTTATGAAAACGGCCTAATCGCGGGAAAAAAAACGGTGATTAAATTTGGAAAAGGAACACAGAAAACACAAGAAAAGGCATGACAAAAATAGATGACTAATTGAAAATCGATCGTTTTTCGAGAAAAAAATGCGAATATGATCGAAGCATAAAAATCTACATGAAGGAGGCTTTAAAAAGAGCCAAAAAAATTATTAAACAGTCTAAAAATTGGGCTCGCCAAAGTAAACAGTTTAAAAATTTGGGTAAATTTTTAGTTTAAAAATTTGGCTAAATTTTTAAAATAAAAAAATGTAAGAAGTTAACAAATCCTTTTAACAAGACAAGAGTTGGGGTGTACCGAACTTTAAAGCCATAAAATCATAGAGCCAAGATAAATTTGCAAATATAGAATAGAAAATCGAGATAAAAAAATCTTTTTAATAAAAATAAAAATTTATTATATTTATCATAGGTATAATGAACCGTTTTTTGAATAATTCAGGATTGAGCCAAGTTCATTCGTTCAAAAAAATAAATAAAAAATAAAACAAAAAATGAACTTATGAATTCCTTTAAACAAATGTTATCCCATCTGTCACCATAATGGAAATATAGGAAGAGGTATACAAACAAGTGAATGAATACATACAACAAATATGTAACCATCGAAATAATGGCATTGGCCTCATGTTATGCGAAAAAGAGAGGTGAAAGAAACCATATCGATTGCGAGGAAAAGAAAGGGGAGGGAAAGGAATAAGGAAGGTGAAGCTAGGAAGAAGCCGGGCTGGTATGAAAAATGGTTAAAATGGCCACATTTAATTGACTTAATGACCGTGATCCGACTAATTAAACTGTTAAAATACTAAAGGATTCTAAAAGGATAAAAAGATTCCACTTCATGTACATTTGGCCGTCTATAATTTCTCAAAACAATATAATTCAATACGAATTCGTGTCAACTTAATCTCTGCTTTGCCATGGATTTTACATATCGCAACTGACCATAATAGCCGCGAGTGCGATTCGTAACAAGGCCTGAAAAACATTGGCGTCAATATTACGTTGGGTGGCATCTGACGCGTATCCCGATGTTTCAGTAGTGGATGAATGCCGATGCTCGGATGTTCGATCCCTTGACACTTGTTCTTCTTCTAGCATTTGGTTTCGAGAGAGTTGTGACATAACTGAACAGAACGGGTTTTCAGGAAATTGGAGTCTTGTCCTACATATTTAGTAAGGATTTAAAAAATTTAAATGGTGGCCATATTTTAGTTCATTTAATGACCCGAATAAAGCAAAAATGATTAAGTAACTTACAAGTTAGAAATTGTTTACAACATTAGCCGTTTGCTCAGTAATTACTTTTCATTTTTCTCTAGGCTGCTCTTGATTTGATGATTTAATTCCTACTATTAATTTTTGTCTTTATTTTGAAAATATTTTTTACATCTATAGGAGAGTAGTATTTTAATGATTGAAATATAAATAAATTGGATGTAGCCTTCGATTTGGAAGTGGAGAAGGATCAATTTATCTGATCTTAGCATCATTCCATCCGACTGAACACAAGGTCAGCAGTATCTATGTATTTAGCTTGATGGATTTGGGCTAATTTAAAATTTATAAAAAAAAACATAAGGCGTATTTACAAACCATAATATAAATTTTATTTCTTAAAGATCACTCATGGGAAGGGAAGAGCCATTCCTTGGGTGCTATGTCATTAGTTAAAAACCGCCATAATGGGCGTTAGTTAAAAACCACAATAACTACCCAAAGTCATTAGTTAAAAAACCGCCATAATGCGCGTTAGTTCAAAAACCGCAATAACTACCTAAAGTCAGCACTTAAACTTAAAAATGCCAAAATATTTATTTGTATAAAAATGGAAATTACCGTTTTGTTGATTGCACACTTCGTCGTTTATTTAATTTTTGCTAGCTCATTGTTTAATTGAATAATAAAAATTCATAATCGATTTACAAGGTTTAATCGGAACAATTATTAAAAAGAAAATTATAATTAAATTAATTTTATATTTTAAAATATTTTTCGTCTAGATTTGGGATTTATATAATTTAATATATTATATAGTTTGTTTTATGTATTTATGCATATTTTGGCGGTTTTTTAACTAACGCCCATTATGGCGGTTTTTAACTAATGACCCAGCACCGTTCATATTAAATGATTAAAAAAATATGTATAATGTCCCCTCAAGTCTTACATTCTTTGTCCCCATTTTCCTCATTCTTCTCCTCCTCCTTCGCTGTTCGTGATGAGTGACTGTTTTCCTTCGCCATTCAATTCACCGTCCGTGGATCCAAATCCCCGGGGCGGGATCCACGCGGTGTAGGGACAGGGACAAAGTGCAAACTCAAACAATCCCGCCGATGGAATGGGATTGTCAGCAGCAGCAAAGGGGTGGAAAATGGAATAATGAAATGATGATTTTGATTTTGAAGTACGCCGTGGAAGGGCAATGAGAAGGAAGGAAGAATTTGTAAGTATTTAATTGAATTATTCGCTATCGAGCCGGTGGATCGGCTGCTGGCTGGCTGGCTCATCGGTCGTCGGGAGAATCAATTGACCTTCTCCATCCGTTTCCTCTTTTGATGGTTATACAAAGAAAGATGAAGATGAGCAGAAAAAGGAATGTTCCAAAAATGGGGAGAGGGAAGGTTTAACGAGCTGTTGAGCGGATGAATGATGGAGCTAATGAGAAGGTAAAAGCGCAATATTTATGGATATTTTCACCTGCTGTTATGTAGTTGAATCTCTTCAATTTACACTAAGAATTGATAAAAGGTTACACGTGGAATACTTGGTCACCGAAGACTATCCCGGACCAAGGAATTTAAATTTGGAAGATTGGTTAAAAATACAAAATAATAAGCAAAACAAAATAATAATCCTTTGTCCAAGCTTAATCCTGATCCGAAAATATCCCTCCTGATCAGAATAAAAAGGGAGGAGTATATGGGTTATGAGTTATGAGTAGGGTCGCAACTTTTATGCGCAAAAATTTCCCAAATATGCGCATAAAATATGCACCAAAAATGGCCAAAATATGCGCAAAATATGCTCAAAATTTCCAAAATATGCGCAAAATATGCTCAAAATTTTGTCTAAATATGGCCTAAAAATGAAATTTTTTGCTCAAAAATCGTAATAAACTATTTTTAAAAAGGATTTTAAGCATATTTAAGGCATTTAAAGGTTAAAATTAAAGTTTGATGGCTTTTTTACACTTTTGACTTTTTCATGCTTTTTTGAAACTTTTTTTGAAAAATAATGCTTTTTCTTGAAAAATGTGGTCATTTTTCTTTGAAAAAATAAATATTTAACTATTCTGAAATTTTATAAAAATAACTCCAAAAATTTTTTTAAAAATTCGAAAATTTCAAATAATTCAAAATTTTTTACCAAAATATGCTTAAAAATTCCAAATATGCGCAAAATTTGACCCAAAATGACCAAAATATGCTCAAATATGCGCAAAAATGCGAAATATGCAAAATATGCACAAAAAGCCGAAAATATGCAAAAATATGCAGTTATAAATCCATGCTAGAGCGTTCAAAACATGCTAAAAACGTGTTTTACGTGATTTTCAGGCCGTTTTGAGGCCAGCAAAAAAATATGCATTTGCATAAAAGTTGCGACCCTAGTGATAATTGCAAAAAAATTTCATCATGTTTATTTTGCCATGCAAATTCCACCTTAGCCCTGAGTTTTTTTTTGTTCCGGAGGAAATTCTTTTCATCTTTTGATTCAACCAAACACAAAGGCTTTTAAAACCATGAATATGTAGATTAATAAAGGTTGTTTTGAAACATTTAGTTTAAATTTTATCATACAAATGTCTTTTTTGGTGCTTGGTAGTAACTAGTAAAAAAAGTGCCAAATGCAAAGGTTGGCCGAAAACTTTTTAAAGCCAGCCCAGCCAAAAAAATGAAAAAAAACCATTGTGCAGAATATCTGTGCAGAACTACCTTTTAGTATTTTTAAATTTTCGAAATTCGGCCAAAAGTTTGAATCATTCCAAAATAACAAAAATAGGGTTCTCACGAAAAATTCGAACTTTTTGGTCGAATTTCGAAAATTTAAAAATACTAAAAGATAGAGCATTAAATTCTGCACAATGGCTTTTTTATTTTTGGCCTGGTACATATTAGTTAAGATTCACCTGTTGTGCCCTCCATTCTAGCCTTTTTCGTAGGAGGCGAACATTGGGTTGGCGTAGAGTTGGAGATGTTCACTTCGGCCATCAATGTTGTTGAACAGTTGCACTTGCAATCATAAAAATGCTTTGTTTTTCTATGAAAAATACTAAAAAGAAGTTAAAATAAATAAAAACCAAAAACCAGGCAGCGATTCAACCAAAGGTCGTTTATAGTTTTTGAAAAATCTATTATTTGATAATTTCGCGCTACATTTTGGAGGTTTTAGGGGGTGTTGAATCGAAGCTGACATCAGCAGATCACCATATCATTAAGTAAATACATTTTATAGGGGGAAACATTTTATAAGGGGGTT
>LDKF01001044.1:35990-46400 GCA_001026735.1 Rotylenchulus reniformis
CAAGAAGGCCTAGGATTTTCCTAAAAATTTTCACAGGCCAAATTTTCATAAACATCGGTTTTTCGGATTTTAAAAATTTTTTTGGATTTTTCAAAATGTTTATCTATTTTCACAATTCTCTAATAAAATAATCATAAAACATCAATCATAACATCAATATATATCAACGGGGTTGTGTAATTTGGGATGAGTAAAAAGATAACGTAGAATAGAAAAAAATCAAAAGTATGTGTGATCATGCATTGACTCCTCTCCAAGAAGTTGGTTGAGAGATGGAACCCTAAGATCCATTTCCAAATTTTCGTCTGATTCCTCCTGATTTTCGTCATTCTCATCCAATGCCGTCAAGTCAGTCTCTAAATGCTGCAGTGCCAACGAGACCGCATCCAAGAACACGACAAATGTCTCATCGATGTTCAGGTGTGCTGTTTGAACGATGTGCTGCAGATTCCTGTCCATCTGTACATGCTCAGGCCTCCGATAGACTGTCCCTGGCATCAGCAATGCTTCCCTTGCTTCTTGAACCTTCTTTGTGTCATGTCCATGGAGTGCCACGAGGAAGTCGTGCATCCGAGGCCGTCGCTTTGACTTTTTCTTAAAAATAACTATGAAAGAGAAAATTTAAATGAAAAATTAAATGAAAGAGAAAATTTAAATGAAATTACTTGAAATGAAAGATGGGATGCCTCCATGGATGCCTGACATCGTGGCAATGCCTCCGTCACCCTCTCTCTCACATTCCAGAGCTCGACGGCAAAAGTCGGTGGACGGGTAACAGGAAGCTCCAGGCGGGGTGCCACTAGAAAAACAACAAAATAAGTGAAAAATTGGTATAGTCAAATAAAAACAACACACCAGAAACAAAACTGTTTCCCTCCTCAGTTGAAGAATATCTAATCGATGATTGATCGCGAACCGATGAGAGCGAAAAAAATGACCGGACCAATATTGAATTAACACCCGAACCTTAAAATAAAAATAAGATAAAAATAAAAATCAATTATGACCCTGTGGGGTAGATTGGGCCCTGGCACCATTGACCGCCCGGTTTGCATCAGAATTAGGGCGAAATGCCTCCGCTTTTTCCTCTGATTCCCATCCTGATAAACCAACATAGTTCTTTGCCACATAGTAGAGATATTCTTAAATGGTGATTTAGTGTGCAAAATTTCTCATAAATCAACCGTGCATTCCTGGAGGCGCCCGATCTATGATGATTGACATCCCTTTGCGTACCATATCAACAGGCAAAAAGGCTAAACTGATGGTCCGTCGAAAAGTTCGTCGAACTTCTTCATCCTTCCAGCGTCTGGTCAGCCCCAAATTCTTGATACGGGAAAAAAACGACTGTGCCAGATGGAAGAGGCATGCTTGCACTCGAATTCCAGGAAAAGTTTCCAAAAAAGCGCAAATCTCGGCTTTTTCGAAGTCGACAACAACTTAAGAATAATAATAAAAAAAAATGAAAAACATAGCACTCACCCGATTCTGGAGCCCCGATGCCGACGGCCTGTTTGATTGCGGCCAGTACTTCCAAGTATTGTTGCTTTGTTTTGCTGGTCATCAACGCATGGACTACCGGCATCATTCTGTGTTGCACAAAAAAACCAATGACGAAGAGTTGCTGAAAGACCCTTGGGCAACTGGCAAATGTGGCATCGGCACTCCAGTGTTTGTAGGTGCGGAGGAAGTCAAGTCCCTTGAATACAAAAAATAAAATCGAATTACGTTATTTTAAAGGTGCTATGTCATTTCCTAAAAAANAATCGATCGGATAATTTTTTTCATCAAAACAAAAAAAATTTTATTTGAAGCTTCCTAGGCCAAAACTTTAAAAGCAAAAATGTGCAGAATTTTATGCTCTATCTTTTGGCCTGATTAGTTTTTCGAAATTTGTTTAAAATTTTAAAATTTTTTGAAAATTTCAAAAAATTGAATTTTTCGGAAATTAACTTTGAAAATCTAATCAGGCCAAAAGATAGAGCATAAAATTCTGCGCATACCGTATATGCTGTTTTTATCGCTCATGGGCGAGTATTTTTCAACCCTTTTCGAAATGGGCGATTGTTGGAGCGTGGGCGATTATCAAAGCGGGGGCGAGTATTTTTCAACTATTTTTCAGCGGGGTGGGCGAATATTTTTCAACCTTATTTTGGCGTTCTGACAAATTTGAAAAAAAATTTCTGGCACGAATCAATTTGAAAAAACATTCTCTTAAAGGCAGATAGAAATAAATAAAAACAAAAACAATAAAAGCAGTGCAAAAACGAGAATTAAAAAATTATTTTTTAACCTAAAATTTTATTATACTGATGATGCAAGTTATATTAAATATATGATTCTTTTTCTATGTCCATTCACTAAATCAATTCAATCAATTCGGCATCAAAGAAGTTTCTAGTCGATAGAAAAAGATTAGAGATTGGATGACTAAGCCTAAGTACAAAAATAGGCGTTTCAGCCTAAAGTGCAAAAATAACATATCAGTCCCAGAAAACTTTTTTGTTTTTTTGTTAGACCTGTTAGACCAAAAGTATAAAAGGAAAAGTTGTATAGAATTTCATGCTGATTCTGATGGTATAAATTTTTTTATACCATCAGCACTACAAAAATGTCGAAATTATTCGGAAAACTCGAATTTTTGATAATTTCGACTTTTTGACATTTTTTGTCTAAATTTCAGAAAAAAAATTTATACCATCAGAATCAGTATGAAATTCTGCACAACTTTTCCTTTTATACTATTGTCTGAAAAGTCGAACAAAAAAGTTTTCTGGGGCTGATATGTTATTTTTGCACTTTAGGCTGAAACGACATAGCACCATTGGATGAAGCAAGAAGCTGAATTGAAGAGACAGCGGTAATAATTGTATGAAACGGGTGAAGAACGCATCATGTGAAAGATGGACGAAATGATGATGCAGACGCGGGTCTTTCTGGAGATGAGAAGGAAAATGATCTCCTTGGGGTCGGGGGAGATGATGAATTGATTTTTTGATTTATATTTTTGAATTATTTTTGATTTATATTTTTGAATTGATTTTTGATTTATAAATTATTCGATTTTTATCTAGATTTTTAAATTGAACATTTTTTTTAATTTTCTTTTATTTTTTATTTATTTGATACCTAATCGCCCATGGGCGATTATCAAAGCGGGAGCGAGTATTTTTCAACCATTTTTCGAAATGGGCGATTATTGGAGCGTGGGCGATTATCACAGAGTGGGCGATAAAAACAGCATATACGGTATTTGCTTTTTATAGTTTTGGCCTAGGAGGCTTCAAAAAAAAGTTTTTTGTTTTGAAGAAAAAAGTGATTCGAATTCGGCTAGCCGAATTCGAATTCGGCTGAAAGATTCGATTTCGGCTACAACATATGTATGTAGCCGATTCTGCATTTACACTTTACAGCCGAATTAATTTGGGATTTCGGTCATTTGCATTTTTCCTACCTTTGGCATTGCATCCACTGGCGTTCCCGCACTCCACAATGATCCCTATGCCCTCCTGCGTCTTGTCCTTCACGGGAACGCATCGATTCGACTGAGCACAGACAGCCAGCCCAAAGCTGAGTCCGCGGACGCTGACTTTGGCATCGCATGGGCGCATGCTGGCGATGGCGAACACTCCGGGAGGACGCTTGGCGAACTCGCGGAAGTTTTGGATGAGGAAGGTCAAGGAGCCCGCTGATTTGAACGAATCTGCTGAAGGGAGAAGAAGTTTGGAAGGCGTCCATGCAATCAATCTTTAAGTGCCGGATTTTTATGTGATAATTAGGGTCGCAACTTTTATGCGCAAAAATTTCCCAAATATGCGCATAAAATATGCACCAAAAATGGCCAAAATATGCGCAAAATATGCTCAAAATTTCCAAAATATGCGCAAAATATGCTCAAAATTTTGTCTAAATATGGCCTAAAAATGAAATTTTTTGCTCAAAAATCGTAATAAACTATTTTTAAAAAGGATTTTAAGCATATTTAAGGCATTTAAAGGTTAAAATTAAAGTTTGATGGCTTTTTTACACTTTTGACTTTTTCATGCTTTTTTGAAACTTTTTTTGAAAAATAATGCTTTTTCTTGAAAAATGTGGTCATTTTTCTTTGAAAAAATAAATATTTAACTATTCTGAAATTTTATAAAAATAACTCCAAAAATTTTTTTAAAAATTCGAAAATTTCAAATAATTCAAAATTTTTTACCAAAATATGCTTAAAAATTCCAAATATGCGCAAAATTTGACCCAAAATGACCAAAATATGCTCAAATATGCGCAAAAATGCGAAATATGCAAAATATGCACAAAAAGCCGAAAATATGCAAAAATATGCAGTTATAAATCCATGCTAGAGCGTTCAAAACATGCTAAAAACGTGTTTTACGTGATTTTCAGGCCGTTTTGAGGCCAGCAAAAAAATATGCATTTGCATAAAAGTTGCGACCCTAGTGATAATTGCAAAAAAATTTCATCATGTTTATTTTGCCATGCAAATTCCACCTTAGCCCTGAGTTTTTTTTTGTTCCGGAGGAAATTCTTTTCATCTTTTGATTCAACCAAACACAAAGGCTTTTAAAACCATGAATATGTAGATTAATAAAGGTTGTTTTGAAACATTTAGTTTAAATTTTATCATACAAATGTCTTTTTTGGTGCTTGGTAGTAACTAGTAAAAAAAGTGCCAAATGCAAAGGTTGGCCGAAAACTTTTTAAAGCCAGCCCAGCCAAAAAAATGAAAAAAAACCATTGTGCAGAATATCTGTGCAGAACTACCTTTTAGTATTTTTAAATTTTCGAAATTCGGCCAAAAGTTTGAATCATTCCAAAATAACAAAAATAGGGTTCTCACGAAAAATTCGAACTTTTTGGTCGAATTTCGAAAATTTAAAAATACTAAAAGATAGAGCATTAAATTCTGCACAATGGCTTTTTTATTTTTGGCCTGGTACATATTAGTTAAGATTCACCTGTTGTGCCCTCCATTCTAGCCTTTTTCGTAGGAGGCGAACATTGGGTTGGCGTAGAGTTGGAGATGTTCACTTCGGCCATCAATGTTGTTGAACAGTTGCACTTGCAATCATAAAAATGCTTTGTTTTTCTATGAAAAATACTAAAAAGAAGTTAAAATAAATAAAAACCAAAAACCAGGCAGCGATTCAACCAAAGGTCGTTTATAGTTTTTGAAAAATCTATTATTTGATAATTTCGCGCTACATTTTGGAGGTTTTAGGGGGTGTTGAATCGAAGCTGACATCAGCAGATCACCATATCATTAAGTAAATACATTTTATAGGGGGAAACATTTTATAAGGGGGTTGACCCCCCCCCCCCCCCCCCCCCCCCCNGTCTTCGCAACTCAGCAGAGGGGAGGGTGTGAAGAGGAGGAGGGACCTTCGCAAGCGATGAGGGGGGGGGGGGTTCGGACAATTCTGAAGCGAAAGAAAATAGCATGCAAAAGAGAGAAATTAGGAAAACAGAAAAAAATTAGTATAGAACAGAATTTTGCTTCAAATAGTATCTAAAAAAATTGTGTCATTTTTATGGCCATGGGTATAATAAAAAGGAAAAAAAACACCCTTAGTTTTTTTCAAGTGGAAACTCGGAAATTCCTGAAATCATTGGTCTACTACCTATGTAAATAGTAAGTAGTAAATGCATAAAAGTGTTCAATGTAGAGAATGATTTTTGTCGTGGAAAATGAGCCTTTATATTGTGATTTAAGTAATTGCCTAGGGCAGCCTCAAAGATTACCTATGGAGCCTAGAAGATTACCATGCCCAGATGGATGAATGCAATTTTTGATCGGCATCGGACGGATCAGTGCCGCCGATGCTGATGATTGTCACCCATTCCCTACTAATACTAACATGTAAATGAGGTAAAATTCCAATCCAAAATCCATCAATCTTTTCACAGATCGGTGCTATGTATATGTCATACTTATGTCGTACAAAAATATCAGAATTCAAATTTAAAAACTTCCTTCATAAACTTAATTAAAAGCTTGCTAAAAAGCTATAAAATAGCACAAAATTTGGCCTTTTTAGTTTTAGTTCTTTTAAAATTTTAAAAATCATGTTTTACCAAACTTCGAAAATGCAAAAAATTAAGCCTGATTTTTTAGAAGTTCCTTGAAAATTTTTGAACTTTCCCTTCAAATTTTGATTAATTCAAAAATTTCCTTGGAAATTCAAAAAATAGCTCATTTCTAATTTAATTTTTTTAAAAAGTTCCACAGAACGTCCCATGTTTTCTGTGCGCAAATTTCCGCGCGCCGCAAAATGCAGCAAATTATGCTTGAAAATTTTTGAAAATATTTCGATGGATGGTATTTACTGTTTGGGAAAAATTTTCATGACCATGGAATCTATATAAATGCATAAAATGCATACACATAGACCTCGGCTAAAAAAATTCTTATGCCCTTTTTTTTAAGAAAAAACCACGCGAATTTTAATGTTCAGGATTTTTTGTAAATTAGGTATTTTCCGCTTTTCTTAGAATTTTGCTTTTGTGTCGAATTTTCATTCCTCGAAAATTCATAATGTCGAAATATCCAGCTTTCTTTTCAAAAGAGGTGCACAGAGTTCAATCAGCCCTGATTGTGAGCTTTGGTCCAACGTCCAATGAGGGAACTTTTAGACAAGCAAAAAAGTTCTTTAATGACCCACTTCGGCACTACTTTAAAAGTTGGCGGTTTTGGGACTCAAACTTATATTGAGTCTCGGGACTCAAAATCTATAATTCTCGTCATTTTATTATACAACATTGTAATTTTTACACAACAAATCAACAAATGCATCGAATAATCTGTTTTTAACCCGACAGCAAAATGCTTGACCGCCTGAAAATTGAGAGCAAGTTCGGTTATCTGCCAGTATGAAATACGGGCGGCACAGAAATCTGCTAGTATAGTATGAAATACTAATTTTTGTTAATAAGAATCAAATGGAAATTCGAATTAAAAACGTCTTTGAGTCCCGAGACTCAATATAAGTTTGAGTCCCAAAACCGCCAACTTTTAAAGTAGTGCCCCCACTTCAGTATACTAATTTATTAGGGCCTATTCGCGTTATATGGCGGGCGCCTTCTTAAAACACAAGCCTCTGATTTTGAGATATCTTAGGGGCCATAGTCGCATGGTGTTAAGCTTAAGCGCCGAATTTTATTAGTGGTTTCGCTGGTGAAATTTACGTTTTTAATGATTAAAATTCCAAAAAATCTGACGAAAATTGATTAGACTCCTATATTCGATTTGCAAAATTTGATAAACCTTTGAACAAAAATCATGAATTGTATTCTAATGAGCGTTAGCTAACTATAAGTTCTACAGGATTCATTTTCCTTTCTATTTTAATTTTGGTTCAGAGCTTTTTTTCTAAAATAATTCCCGTTTCGAAAAAAACAAGACTCGGATAAACTATTTAAGACTATAAAATTTTTCAGGGCGGTACCGCTTTCGCCTTCCGCGTCGGAATTGATGACCAAGTGCCGACCAGTGTTTCCGATGATCCGCCAGATCATGATCCAGGATGATCTGATCCATGATCTGATCTGATCCAAGGTCCCGGATCAGATCAGGATCAGATCATTTTTGAAACCTCTGGATCAGGATCAGATCATGTTTTGGATCATTTTTTCATGTGATCCAAAATGATCCAAAAATTTGAAACTTTTTGTCGAAAAATAGTCATTTTCGACTCAAATTTTGGCAAATTTTTGGCAAAATATATGAAATTTTCGACCGATTATCCAAAGAATAATTTAATTTTTTTTATTACAATTGGTTATTTTAATTTTTATTCTGGAAAATTATCAAATGTCCAATATTCTTAGGGAAAAAGAACAAATTTACAAAAAATTTTGTATTATGTCATACCCACTTCGCAAATCGACCACTTCGATCCCTGCGAAGTAGTCTAAGCAAAAAAATTGATCAATTTTCTTTAAGGATAGGACTAAAAATCCCAAAATTTTCTCCGGCGCGGCGGCCCCTATCGGGACCGCCGGACTCTACCCTTTTGCGAAATGGTCTTAAGAAAAAATTGAGCAATTTTCCTAAGAGAAAGACCAAAAAATCTCAAAATTTTCTCCGGCGGCCCCTATCGGAGCCGCCGGACCCTACCCTCCTGCGAAGTGGTCTATTTTGAAAAGAAAGCAAAATTTGGGATTCGACAAGACTAAACTTCGCAAAAATTGAAAAAATTGTTTCAAAAAGTGATTTTTTAAGCAAAAATTGACCACTTCGCAAACGTAAAATAACAAATTTTCGGAAAAATTTGCTTCAGAAGGTGANCGCCGCAACCCTCGAGCCCGACCCTCCCCCTTGCCGAGGTATGAACAAAATGATGATTTACATCAAAGACTATCTTAAGAAAAGCTGAATGCAAAGAAATGCAAAGACTAAGGGTTATGAAAACTCTTTTTAGAGCTATAAAGAATTTCTCAAAAAAAAATTTCCAAAACAATGATGGAAAAAAAATTTTTTGGATCATGATCCTGGTGATCTGATCTGATCTGATCCAGATCATGATCTGACGTGATCTGATCTGATCTGATCCTGATCCAGGGGGTCGGATCAGATCAGATCAGATCATTTTTGATGATCCAACATCCAGGATCAGATCAGGATCAGATCATTTTGAAAAATGAGGATCATCGGAAACACTGGTGCCGACCCCTCCAGACTCCTACCCAGATGTCGTATCGATATTTTTCAGAAATAATGACATAAAGAGCAAAAAATAAGGATTTCGCTGGGGAAAATCCTCAAAAATAAGGACATTTTTAAAAATTCAAAAATTCAAAAATATAATCAATTTTATGCATCATATTTATTCCCTACAGACTATTTTTGTGAGCAATTTGTTGTTTTAATCAGAAAAACCATAGAATCGCGGACCTTCAGTTTTTTGCAAAAAATATTTGGAGGGGGAGGGGCGTCGGTCCCGATAGGGGCCGCCGGAGAAACTTGAGAATTTTCGGCCTTTTCCTTAAGAAAATTGATCATTTTTTGGTTTCGGCTCAAAGAAAATTGATCATTTTTTGGTTTTCGACTCCATTTTTTTGAGAGAGAAATTTTTTTTGAGGGAGAAATTTGCATAATAATCAATGCTGACTTGTCATCCACACTCATATCTGCCCTAATAGCCTAGAGGATAGTACTACGGACTGCGCCCTCCACCCATTGGGTTCAAGTCCCGCTGAGCAAAATTTTTTTTTCTATTTATTTTTACCAAAAACTAAATTTTTTTGTTCATTTGCAAACTAAAAAAAATTATATTCAACACATATGGTATATGGAGAATCAAAATACACCAAAATACACCACTAAAAACGAGGTCCTGGACCAAAATAAACCCCTAAAAATGAAGTTCTGGACCAAAATACACCACTAAAATGAAGTTCTGGACCAAAATACACCCCTAAAAATGAAGTTCTGGACCAAAATACACCCCTAAAATGAAGTTCTGGACCAAAATAAACCCCTAAAAATGAAGTTCTGGACCAAAATACACCCCTAAAAATGAGGTCCTGGAAAGAAATACACCCTAAAATTTTACCAAGATTAGAAATGCTCGCATTGAAGCGCGTGATGTTGAAATTGCCAAAAAATCAATTGAATTTTTAAAAATTTTTATATCTAGATATATAAAAATTCAAATTTTGGATAGTACCCCCGGGGTCCTAATGCAGGGGGGATTTATTTTTCAACCACCCTCCAGAGGGGGGTCTATTGCAGGGAGGGATAAATTGTTGCAATTAATTTCATATTTAAGTACCTAATTCTTTTTATTATTTTTTATTCTTCTTTTTACATATATTATTAAATTTTTGGGCCGCAATTTTGGCTAGGCCTTAAATGTCTTGGGCCGCATTTGCTGGGCCGCAAATGTCCTTTTAATTTTGAGCCGCAAATGTCTGGGCCGCAAAAGTCTGGGCCGCAAATGTCGCATAACCCTTTAAAATAGTTTAATATATATGATGTTTTTGAGAAAAAATTATTTTATTTTTTGCTCATCTAGTTTGAATGAGTTCAAATGTAGTCGATATTTTGGATATTTTCTCAAATTATTTGGATATTTTCATGGATATTTTGACATTTTGGAAAATCTTAATCAAAATGTTATAAAATCCGAAATTTTTTATTTATTTTTATTTTTTGATTGTTTCCAAAAAATTATTTCGCAGAATTTTTTTCTTTGACCATTTAAATGTTTTTGGCAGTTTTGGCACATTTTTTTTATTAAAAAAAGGGAAATGTATCCAATGCCATCCCGTCTTTAAGTGCAAATGATGGTCTCGAAAGTGGCATTGGAGGGGGTATTGTGGGTCCTCTGCCTCCGAAAGTGCTATAGAGGTATGTCCCGCCCCCGCTTGCGCGGCAGACGTCCCACGTGGAGACAGTCA